>CM042439.1:34748367-34815867 GCA_023631565.1 Gymnocephalus cernua | reverse complement strand
TGTTTAAGTGGATATCATTAAATACTTTAACAAGAGCTGTCTCAGTGCTGTGGTGTGGTCGAAAACCCGACTGGAAGGCATCAAAACCATTGTTTAGTGACAAGAAAAGGTTGAGTTGTTGAAAAACCGCTTTTTTAATGATTTTACTTAAGAATGGAAGGTTAGATATCGGCCTATAGTTGCTCAGTAATGCCGTGTCTAGATTGTTCTTTTTTAAAAGTGGCTTGATGACTGCAGTTTTCAGGGCCTTTGGGAAGATACCTGAGAGTAGAGACGTGTTTACAATCTGTAAAAGATCAGAAGACATACAATTTGAAACATTTTTGAAAAGGCCTGTTGGTAGAATATCAAGGCAACAGGAGGAGGTTTTCAGATGTTGTATAATGTCCTCCAGGTTTTTATGGTTGATCATATGAAATTGTGTGATATTGGAATTTGTTTTGCCTGGACAGTGTGGCAACACATATCCCTTACTTGATATGGAGGCACTGACAGTTAGTCTAATTTTCTGAATTTTGTCTTCGAAAAAGGAGGCAAAATCATTGCAGGCCTTGGTAGATAAAAGTTCAGATGCTACTGGTACTGGAGGGTTTGTTAACCTATCAACGGTAGCAAACAGAGCACGTGAATTATTATTGTTTCTGGCGATAATGTCAGAGAAGGACCGCCTAGCATTCCTCAGTTCCAAATTATAAATGTGAAGTCTTTCTTTATAGGTGTTATAGTGGACCTGGAGATTAGTTTTTCTCCACCTGCGTTCAGCTTTTCGACACTCTGTTTTTTCTGTTCTTACCCGTATGACATTTCTCCATGGAGATCTTTTCTTACTACAGACAGCTTTGACCTTAGTGGGAGCAATGGCATCAATAACATTTGTAATTTTAAAATTGAAATTATCTACAAGCTCATTGACTGAGACCCCAGTGAGGGCGGGTGTGGAGGAGAAAAGCTGAATGAATGTTTCAGTGGTGTTTTCAGTGATATACCGTTTTCTGATTACCTTAGTTTGGACACTTTTGGGCACCGAGATAGTGCCGTTAAAGAAAACACATGAATGATCAGAGAGAGCAACGTCAGTCACCACAACCTTGGAAATGTTCAAACCCTTGGAGATAATCAAGTCCAGAGTGTGCCCCTTATTGTGCGTGGGTTCCGTCACATGCTGAGTCAGTCCATAGTTCTCAAAAACACAACACAGTTCTTTGGTTCCTCTATCCTGCAGGTTGTCCACATGAATGTTAAAATCACCAGCAATAATTACACAGTCAAAGTTAATACAGATTATAGATAGCAGTTCAGTAAAGTCATCGAAGAAAGCTGCACAGTATTTCGGTGGTCTGTAGATATTAAAAATATAGCTCGGGGGGTGGACTTTAGCTGAAGAGTCACATATTCAAAAGAAGCAAAATTTCCATAAGATATTTGAGTACAATGGAATGAGTCATTATACAAAATGGCTACTCCACCTCCTTTCTTATTCACTCTATGCTCACTCATAAAACTGAAGTTAGGGGGAGCTGACTCAATGAGAACAGCACCACTGTTATTATGGTCCAACCAGGTTTCAGTTAAAAACATAAAATCAAGATTGTGCTTAATAATAAAATCATTGATTAAAAATAATTTTCCTGCCAAAGACCTGACGTTTAGTAAGGCTAGTGTTAGTGTGTTAAGATATTTATCCGTCTCAATTTTTGGTATAGGCGTTGGCTGACGAGGAATGAATGCTAAATTTGCGAGGTTTGCTGATAAGTGCTTGTTCTTACTTAGCAGATTTATCGTTCTTTTTCTATTACCTATCACAACATAAATTGAAGAAGGATTTAATACACAGGGCCCGGGCTTGTCCTGAAAAGAGTCATGAGTGCCACTAGGCATGCAGCCTGGACCCGGCACATATCAGACAAAGCTTGCTGCATTTTGTACACAAGTATACTTATCAGTCTGGGGAGGAGGAGTTAGCTGCCGTCCTTGGGTGGGCAGTGGTGCCTGCCATTTAACTTTTGGCTGGGGGCCAATGACGGGAGAAGGAAGGGGGGTAAGTTTGATTCCAGCATCTACTTTTGGCCGGGGGCAAATGATGGGAGAAGGAAGGGGGATAGATTTGGTTCCTTCAACTACCAGTTGCTTCATCTGGTCAGTGAAATCCAACATGGGGCAGGGGGAAGGAGGGGAAAAGGTGAGTGGAGAGAGCGTGGGCGGGGTGTATGGATCCTCAAAGGCGTCAGGGTTGGTGAGGGGGTCTGAGGGGAGTTGGACGGGTGAAGAGGGGGATTGAGATTTCTCATCTCTGCTCTGTGGTCTTCCATGGTCAAATCTTTGCTCAGGCGGGGGCTGTGGTGGATTACTGCCCTGCTTTGTTATGGCTTCCTCTTGTTTAGATTCCTCTTGTCTCGTGTCCTTGGCCAATGGAGCTGATGTGTGGCGCAGAAAGTAAAGTTGGTTAGAGGTGAACAGCTTTACTCCTGGTTTGTTAAGGAAAAGTCCATCTGCCTTAAAAAGATGTCTGCGATCCCAGAACATGTCAAAATTGTCAATAAACTGCAGAGAATGAGCGGTAAACGCAGTTGAAAGCCATGTGCTCAGTGCCAACAGTCTGCTGAATCTCTCATCTCCTCTTCTGACTGGCGGTAGAGGTCCACTGATAAACACCCTCGCATTTAGGGAGCTGACTGTTTTCAGTAGATCCATGAAGTCCTTTTTCAGCACTTCAGACTGTTGCTTTACAACATCATGTGACCCTATATGCAGTATAATGTTATTCACAGTTGGGTGTGCTGCCACGATATCCGGGATTCTCTTGGCCAAGCCAGACACCATTTCTTTGGGAAAACAGAGTATTTTGGTGTTTTTTCTGCTTTTTACATCTTTTACAGCAGAGTCACCTACAATCAGAGTTTGAGGCCCAGTCGTTAGCTTTCCCTGTAGCTTTTTACTTTTTGAATTGCTCTCAGTCCTTACCCTGCTGTGTGACGATGAGACACAATCCAGGTCAGATGAAGGTCCAGGGTCCTGCTGCAGTGTAGCAAATCTGTTATCAACTTGCAGATTCGGTTGTTGGGGAGGCATTTTGTTGCTAATTCTCCCTTTTGCAGCTGTCCACGGCTGTGTCCTACTAAGTACAGGGGTTGAAGAGGCGCTCTGCCTGGATGGTAATGCAGGCCAGCCATTCATATCACAAATCTCAGGGCGCTGTGCCCTGCCTGTTAGTCGTCCTCCCATTTCCCAGGAAGATTTACTCTTAGGCTTTGCACCGAAAGAGTTCCCGGGAGGACTACCACTTGTTGATTTATTATCCGCTTCACAGTCCTCCTGTTTCTTTGTAGTCTTGTTGGTGCTAATTAGCCATGTGTTAGCATGCTTTTGTCCATTGCCTTGGGTCCATGGTAAAGTGGTGTCATTCCCACATGATGTGTTCACCTCCACGTTTACTTCTAACCGATGAATTTTGGTTTCCAGAACAGCAATCTTCTGAAGGAGTTTGTAGTAGTCATCCACGGAGAAGGGAGGCATCTTGCTGCTAATTACCTTTAGCTAAGTATCACGTTTCCAGTCACTGCAGTACAGGCTTGAGCTATTGGTAGGTCACGCTCACGAAGAAAAATTATTAAATATGGCAATAGCCTACTATGTCTACAAAAAGTGTATAGTCCAGTGATTTATAAGTATCCAAGAGCCGCTGCTCATAGTTTCTCTCAGAGGAAAAGCAAGATTATCAGCAGAAATATGCAAGCAGAGGCAGGAGCAAGCATCAAAGCGTCTGCACTGTAAGAAGCAGGAAGCAGTTACCACTTTGTAATGTTGCCATTCCTTTTCACAACACTTAAAAGATGTTTCGGGACTGAAGACACCAAGTGATGAAGTGTTTCAGGTGTAATTTTGTCCCATTCTTGCTGCAAACAAGTCTTAAGGTGGGCAACAGTACAGGGTCTTCGTTGTCGCATTTTGCGCTTCAAAATGCGCCACACATTCTCTATTGGAGACAGGTCGGGACTGCAGGCAGGCCAGTCAAGTACCCGTATCCTCTTCCTCCGCAGCCAGGACTTTGTAATGTGTGCAGAATGTGGTTTTGCATTATCTTGTTGAAATATGCATGGACGTCCCTGGAAAAGATGTCTTCTTGAAGGCAGCATATTGTGCTCCAAAATCTCTATGTACTTTTTAGCATTAATGGTGCTATCACAGAAGTGCAAGTTACCTTTGCCAAGGGCACTGACACAACCCCATACCATGACAGACCCTGGCTTTTGGACTTGTTGCTGGTAACAGTCTGGACGATCCTTTTCTTCTTTGGTCCGGAGCACACGGCGTCCATTTCTCCCAAAAAATACCTGAAATACTGATTCATCTGACCAGAGTACACGTTTCCACTGTGTGATGGTCCATCCCAGATGCCTCCGAGCCCAGACAAGTCAACGGCGCTTCTGGACACTGTTAACATAGGGCTTCCTTTTGGCACAGTACAGCTTTAACTGGCATTTGTGGCTGTAACTACGTATTGTGGTACTTGACAAAGGTTTGCCAAAGTAGTCCTGAGCCCATGTGGTGATATCACTTATAGATGAATGACGATGATGCAGTGCCGCCTGAGAGATTGGAGATCACGGTTGTTCAGCTTAGGCTTGCACCCTTGTCCTTTACGCACTGAAATTCCTCCTCATTCCTTGAATCTTTTAATTATGTTATGCACTGTTGAAGGTGAAATAAGCAAATGTCTTCCTATATTTCTTTGAGGAACATTGTTTTTAAACATTTCAATAATTCTCTCACGTATTTGTTGGCAAACTGGCGATCCTCGGCCCAAGGACTAGACCTTTCTTGGATGCTGCTTTTGTACCAAATCATAATTACAATCACGTGTTGACATCACCTGTTTCAAATCACATCATTATTTAACCAATTTACCTGATTACTAGCCCTAAATTGCTCCTGTCCCAACCTTTTTTGGAATGTGTTGCAGGTCTGAATGACAGGAAAGGATGTGTATTTACAAATTAAGTTGACCAGATAAAACATGACATATTTTGTGTTCACATTGTCTGCAATGAAATACAAGTCAAATTACATTTAGAAATCACTATATTCTTTTATTTGTGTTTTTTATACTGTCCCAACTTTTTCTGATTTGGGGTCGTATATATATATATACACACATACATACATACATACATACATACATGCATACATATATATATATATATATATATATATATACATACATACATATATACATATATATATATATATATATATATATATATATATATATATATATATATATATATATATATAAATAATGTGATGTCATCATTTCAACTAATTTTATTGATGTAATGTAACGTGCCTGAATGTGTGCTAATGTGCTTCTTGTTTGATATTGTATATTGTAGTATTCTTTTGTGTTGTATTATCTTGTATGTTGTTGTTTTCCTGCCTCGGGACTACAGGGGTCCGTTTCAGGTAGGAGGTTCAACAAACTCTGAGTCTAACCCTGATCTCTGAGTTGATTTACCCTGAGATGGTAAACTCGGAGTTTTTGGTTTCACAACGGCTGATTCGAGTTGGTTCAATCAACTCGGAGTAGGTTGACTCAGGGTTACGCGTGTGCACCAAAGACAGCATGAATGTAGCCATGATACTACGATTCACCATGGCAACAACCGCAAACAAACGGGTCGGCGGAAATACTCATGCGCACATACAGCGAGTTTGAACATGTATTTCGTTAAAAAAGCAACACAGCGGCTTCTGCAAAAGAGAGAGAAATTGCGCTGGAGAAAATTGCTGCTAGAGTAAATGCGTATATTCCAATGTAATGTATATCATATTTAATCATAAGTATAGCTAATATTACTTCAAATCTATTTCAGTTAGGTGGAATACTGGGGGCGAAAAAGTCCGAGGCTACTAATCCCATTCTGAGGCTGCAGCACCATCATTAACAGAATTATAATTCATAATCTTTCATTTCAAAGGGTTTACATCATTCACCTGCAATACTGTGGAACTCCTTTTTAATGTCTCTGACTGGTCTGTGTCCAGGGACACTACACATGTTTAAACTCTTTACTTTCACTGACCCGTATACGGGACACTCACGCTCAAAGTGGACGCTCCTTAAAATTTGTTATAAATTTGATGCATTAAATCTTCAAAATATATGGTCATGCAGCACATCGGTTGAAAGTTTAGACTGTCAGGATTTAATTAAGCCCAAACACAAAGCATACAATGATTTATAGCAGTTATACAACGTTTCAGAGTGATCTCTTCTGACGGCGCTTTATTAAAATGCTCCGCATCACCAATGTTGTAAAGAAAACTGTAATACAACACAAAGAATGTGCTCGGATATGGAGTATGTCCACGATGGGTGACTTTAGTGATATGAGGACGGATAAGGTTATGTAGGATACATAACTGATAGACTGGGAAAAAAAACCATAGCGCTCAAATAGATAGTTATCTGGAAATTAATATGCGTCAATATCATCTTCCGACATGTTTAACGGGTATCAACGGGATCGTCGATAAAAGGAAATGTCATGTTTTGAGAAAAAACAATGTTTTAAAGTCTGCCTAACAGTTAATAAACCAACAATGTTTTTTTATTCACGGCGATATAACAAACTGGTCTGAAATGCTCCTGATCCAGACTGAATGAATGAATGAGGAAATGAAGAGCGCTGTGTCAGAGGGAGGAGCGTTAATTCTCTTCTTACATCCATGGGGAGGAGTCTGAGAGAAACTCGAGGTTTCTTGAAGAAAACCTGCTCCCGACCAGGTTAGGTTCACAGGGTCAGTTACCATAGTAACTGACTCTGAGGTTAAGTTACCTCTCTTTCTGAAACAGAAAACCCAGAGTTTCCCTCATCTCAGGCTTAACAAACTCAGAGTTTCCACTAAACCTCCTACCTGAAACGGACCCCAGGTGAATATTAGCATGTATGCTATAACCTGGCTCATTTACAGTCTGTACAGAAATGTTACTGTTCATTAATGTGCACTGTCCCGAATAAATAAATAAATAAATAAATAAATAAATAAATAAATAAATAAATAAATAATATTATACAGATATTGTTAACGTTGAGAGCCCTGATGTATGATCATCTGTGTTCATGTTTTATATAACTTTATTAGTACCTGACTGCGTCCGGCGCAGTGCTGCCGCTGGTTTCTATGGTGATGTCAGTGACGGGGATGATGTAACTGCTGTGGGAGGGGCCTGCCTCCTCTGGCTCTGCCTCCAGCAGGTGAACGTTCACCTGGGGGGCGGGACTTCCTGTAAACAACACGGAGGATGAGATATCTGTGATCAGTAAAGTTACAGTGTTTTCTTTAGCGATGGGATTGAGAACATGTTTCTGACCATCTGCATCTGTCTGGTAGTCCATCTGGTCCCCGACTGGACGGCCTCTGGACCGAACCACAGCTGGATTATCACCTTTCAGGAAGTCCTCGCTCAGCTGGAGGTAACGCTGACACAACAACAACAACAACATTTACTGACAACAGTGACCAAAATGTTGGAAACAGCCAAACGTCCATGTCTTTGTGATTCTAAAGCAGGCTGGGTGCTGCATAAATATTACTACTGTAGTACTACTGCTGTAATACTTACAGCCAGTACTATGTAGAGGTAGGAAGTGATGCTACAACACCTTTACATTCACTCCCTGACTGCAATGACAGTTTAAAGACTCAGACCTGGAAACGCTGACCAATCAGTGAAGACTGGGCTTTTTCTTAAAGAGACGGGGCGTTTCAGACACAGGATGAATATATAGGTATATATATTCAGACAGACAAGCTGTTTTTAACATTAAAGCACGTAAACATGTTCTAGAAGAAACCCAAAATACAAGTATGACCCTGAAAATGAGCGTCTGAGTAGGATTACTGCGTGGTGTGGTTTTTTTGTCACTTTTTTCCACATTTTTTGTCGCTTTTCTACATGTTTTTCGTCACTATTTTCCAATTGTTTTGTCACTTTCCTCAATGTTTTTTGTCACTTTTGTCCATTTTTTTTGTCACTTTTCTCCATGTTTTTGTCACTTTTGTACACGTTTTGTCACTTTTTTCCATGTTTTTTGTCACCTTTTTCCATGTTTTTTTTATTTAGAATTTCTTTTTTCAAATGCTATAAAATACCTACAGTCTGAGTAGGATTGCTGTGTGGTAATAGAGTACTGTGGCACCTTTCTGTAGTCGTCGGTCATCATGTTGCCTACGGCGACGCTCAGCGAGGAGAACGAAGGTCTGGACTGAGGTTTCTCCTCCCAACACTGTTTCATCAGATCATAACTGGAGACAGAAGATGAAATATCAGACATCAGTCTAAAAGTACTGATTATTTACATGGAGTCTGGTGGGTTTGGCGATGGTGATTTTTCAGTTTCATATTTAACGAAAAGGTTTTTATATGCAAACGCCAAAGTGAGTCTTGTGTCATACATGTCGTTCGGAGCGTGATCAGGACGACTCATCCTGTATCCTTTCTTCAGAGATGAGTAAAACTGCTGAGTCATGGGAAGGTCGGGGTACGGGCTCCCCCCTGTGACAGAACACACAAAATACTGCAGAAATGAGCATGTTCTGACATTTTATAGACCAAATAATCTTCAGATAAATCTGAATCTAAATGAAAAATAATGATGAGCAACAGCTAGGGATGAACCGAATCCAGATTTTTGGGGTTTGACCAAATGCTGAATCCACTGGTTCAGATTCTGCTGAGTCGTCCTCCCGTCCTCAGTCCATGAACCCAGTCAACACATTAATGAAGTAACCAGTGACTGTCCTTCCTTTGCCGTACCTGAAGATGCTGCATTCTGGCTTCTGTCTGGAGATTCCTTCATGCACAACTTGTATTCTTTCAGATCTTTCATACCAAATAGAATAGAATAGAATGGCCTTTATTGTCATTTTACACATGTACAACGAGATTAAAAGCAACTCCTTTCCAGTGTCAACATTAGATACGTAGTGCAAAAGAAAAAAAAGGGGGCGTTAAGGTGCACAGTTCTGAGAGCTAAATACATATATAGAAATATAAAAATATAAATGTAGATATTACTTTATGTACAGTGTGAAATGCAGTGTGAAGTAATGCTATTGCACAGAATTGTCAATATTATCGAAAGTATTAAATATTAAATACTGAATATTGAATATTGCACGGCAGGTGGGTAGAAGAGAGTACGGGGGTTGGTTGTAAGACTGCCAAGTCTTACAACCTGTGTGGGTTTTCTCCAGGTGCTCCAGTTTCCCCCACCATCAAAAAACATGTATAGGTTCTCCAGTCAGTGCCCTTGATCAAGGCACTGGCTCAGATCTGGAGTTGTTCCCCAGTCCCCCCTCACAGCAATTGGCTGCCCACTGCTCCCTTGAGGGATGGGTTAAATGCAGAAAATGAATTTCGCTGTATTTGTGTGTATGTGACAATAAAGTACCTTTACCTTACCATATGTAACTTCAAAGTGGTTATGGCTTTTGGGAAGAAACTGTTACACACACTACACACTACACACTACACTGTTACACACTACACACGGTTACACACACTACACACACCTACACACTACATACACACAAATATACACAGATACACACACTACACAGTTACACACAGAGTACACAGAATCTACAACCCCAAAACAGAAAAAGTTGGGACAGCATGGAAAACACAGATAAAAATAGAAAGTAGTGATTTCTAAATGTACTTTCACTTGTATTTCATTGCAGACAATACAACAGCACATCATTTAATGTGTTCCTCATGATTTTTATTGTTTTTTTTCAAATAAACAAAATTTCTATTTTGGTTCTTACAAACCCATTTCAAAAAAAGTTGGAACAGTAAAGCATTTACCACTTTGTAATGTTGCCATTCCTTTTCACAACACTTAAAAGACCTTTAGGGACTGAAGACACCAAGTGATGAAGTGTTTCAGGTGTAATTTTGTCCCATTCTTGCTGCAAACAAGTCTTAAGATGGGCAACAGTACGGGGTCTTCGTTGTCGCATTTTGCGCTTCAAAATGCGCCACACATTCTCTATTGGAGACAGGTCGGGACTGCAGGCAGGCCAGTCAAGTACCCGTATCCTCTTCCTCCGCAGCCAGGACTTTGTAATGTGTGCAGAATGTGGTTTTGCATTATCTTGTTGAAATAATTCCGTGGAAAAGATGTCTTCTTGAAGGCAGCATATTGTGCTCCAAAATCTCTATGTACTTTTCAGCATTAATGGTGCCATCACAGAAGTGCAAGTTACCTATGCCAAGGGCACTGACACAACCCCGTACCATGGTAGGAGCCTGGCTTTTGGACTTGTTGCTGGTAACAGTCTGGATGATCCTTTTCTTCTTTGGTCCGGAGCACACGGCGTCCATTTCTCCCAAAAAATACCTGAAATACTGATTCATCTGACCACAGTACACGTTTCCACTGTGTGATGGTCCATCCCAGATGCCACCGAGCCCAGAGAAGTCGACGGCGCTTCTGGACACTGTTAACATAGGGCTTCCTTTTGGCACACTGACATTTGTGGCTGTAACAACGTATTGTGGTACTTGACAAAGGTTTGCCAAGGTAGTCCTGAGCCCATGTGGTGATATCGCTTATAGATGAATGACGATTCTTGATGCAGTGCCGTCTGAGGGATCGGAGATCACGGTTGTTCAGCTTAGGCTTGCGCCCTTGTCCTTTACGCACTGAAATTCCTCCTCATTCCTTGAATCTTTTAATTATGTTATGCACTGTTGAAGGTGAAATAAGCAAATGTCTTCCTATCTTTCTTTGAGGAACATTGTTTTTAAACATTTAAATAATTTTCTCACGTATTTGTTGGCACACTGGCGATCCTCGGCCCATCTTTGCTCCTAAAGGACTAGACCTTTCTTGGATGCTGCTTTTGTACCAATCATAATTACATAATTTGGAATGTGTTGCAGGTCTGAATGACAGGAAAGGATGTGTATTTACAAATGAAATTAAGTTGACCAGACAAAACATGAAATATTTTGTGTTCACATTGTCTGCAATGAAATACAAGTCAAAGTACATTTAGAAATCACTACTTTCTTTTTTTATTTGTGTTTTCCATACTGTCCCAACTTTTTCTGATTTGGGGTTGTACACACAAACTACACACTCTCTCACTACGTTGACCAGCATAGTGCGTGTAGTGCAAGCATACGGTTCGGTGGAAAAAAGATTCTAAGGTTCAGCAGAAACCCAACCCCGTCAAAAAGCCCAATATTCAGCGGAATCTGAAGCCCAATCCTGGATTCAGTGCATCCCTGCTACAGCTCTAGTGTAGATGTGTACTGGTTTGGACCGATTACCCAGAGAGAAGATCTCCCACAGTAAGACTCCGTATGACCACACGTCACTCTGAGAGCTGTAAACGTTCTGGAAAATACTCTCTGGAGACATCCACTTCAACGGCAGGAAGCTCTGTTGAATACATACTTATACTTATAATATTTATACAGCTGCAAAATGTTGCAGTTTATCAAAACTATTTCAACGATAAGCATTTAGATAATAACATTAAACTGACGTTTCCTCTGGCAATGTAGTCCTGGTCCTTCATCAGATCTCGGGCCAAACCAAAGTCACAGATCTTCACCAGCTTCCCCTCACAGACCAGGACATTCCTCGCTGCCAGGTCTCTGTGGACGCACTGCAGGACACGCAACACGCCAACGTCAACACACAGCAGGACACGGACATGCAGCACGCAACATGACAGCAAGACAAGCAACATGACACGCAACATGACAGGGACACGCAACATGACACAGGGACACGCAGCATGCCACAGGGACACGCAACATGACACAAGGACAAGCAACATGACACGCAACATGACACAGGGACACGCAACATGACACAGGGACACGCAGCAGGACACAGGGACACGCAGCAGGACACAGGGACACGCAACATGACACAGGGACACGCAACATGACACAGGGACATGCAGCAGGACACAGGGACACGCAGCATGACACAGGGACACGCAGCATGACACAGGGACAAGCAACATGACACAGGGACACGCAGCAGGACACGGACACGCAACAGGACACATGAACACACCAATGAACCCTAACGAAATGAAAATGAAATGAAATCATTGGCGACACCGAGCCGTAACTACAACAACAACTATGATGTTTGAAGCTAACGATCCCTCTTGATTTGGTTTCACAGATCTGTGTCCCCCCCCTAATACGACACGGGACATGAACCCCAGTCTCCTGGATGAAAGCCCCCCCCCCCCCCCCCCCTTAACCTGCCTGTCGTGAATAGGCAACATGACAGGCAAATATGTATTAGTGATGGTACATTTCTGGAGGAGAGGAAGTCCATGGCCTGAGAGATCTGGAAGGAGAAACTGAGAAGGTCGTTGAGGCTGAGGAGAGGAGAGTCACTGAGGAGAGATGATGCCTCCTGGTGGTCTGAAAGACAACAACATGACCAGTTACATCACAAACACACACACACACACACACACACACCAGGGTTTCACCTGGAACTGTACAAGCCCTAACCTTCGTCACTTAGCTTGTGTCTTTGTTTGTTAGTTCTTCACTTCGTCCTTAGTTTGTTAGTTTTTCTCCGGAATGTGTCACCTGGCGGCGTGTAAGGCGTCTCATACACTGCAGGTTCGATGTCGGCGTAGCTGAGCTCCTTCATGGCAACGTACTGAACACTCTCCTCTTTATTCATATCCATGTAACCTCCATCACCGTCACTGCAGGGAGAGAGAGACACCGTTTACAGACAGACAGGTTAGAGAAAGAGAGAGAGACAGACAGGTTAGAGAGAGAGAGACAGACAGACAGGTTAGAGAGAGAGACAGACAGGTTAGAGAGAGAGAGAGAGAGAGAGAGAGAGAGAGAGAGAGACAGACAGACAGGTTAGAGAGAGAGACAGACAGGTTAGAGAGAGAGAGAGAGAGAGAGAGAGAGAGACAGACAGGTTAGAGAGAGAGAGAGAGAGAGAGAGAGAGAGAGAGAGACAGGTTAGAGAGAGAGAGAGAGAGAGAGACAGACAGACAGGTTAGAGAGAGACAGACAGGTTAGAGAGAGAGAGAGAGAGAGAGAGACAGACAGACAGGTTAGAGAGAGAGAGAGAGAGACAGACAGGTTAGAGAGAGAGAGAGACAGACAGACAGGTTGGAGAGAGAGACAGACAGGTTAGAGAGAGAGAGAGAGAGAGAGAGAGACAGACAGACAGGTTAGAGAGAGAGAGACAGACAGGTTAGAGAGAGAGAGAGAGAGACAGACAGACAGACAGGTTAGAGAGAGAGAGAGAGAGAGAGAGAGAGAGAGAGAGAGACAGGTTAGAGAGAGAGAGAGAGAGAGAGAGAGACAGACAGGTTAGAGAGAGAGAGAGCGAGAGAGAGAGAGAGAGAGAGAGAGAGACAGACAGGTTAGAGAGAGAGAGAGAGAGACAGACAGGTTAGAGAGAGAGAGAGAGAGAGACAGACAGACAGGTTAGAGAGAGAGAGAGACAGACAGACATGTTAGAGAGAGAGTCAGACAGAAAGACAGGTTAGACAGAGAGAGACAGACAGACAGGTTAGAGAGAGAGAGAGACAGACAGACAGGTTAGAGAGAGAGAGACAGACAGGTTAGAGAGAGAGAGAGACAGACAGACAGACAGACAGACAGACAGACAGACAGGTTAGAGAGAGAGTCAGACAGATAGACAGGTTAGACAGAGAGAGACAGACAGGTGAGAGAGAGAGTCAGACAGATCACCTGTGTGCGTTTGCGTCAGTCTGCAGGAAGGTGTGTTTGTTCCTCTGCAGGTAGCCCACCAGGTCTCCATGACGACAGAACTCGGTGATCAGATAGACAGGTCCTGGACAGACAGTCAGACAGACAGTTTGTTGGTTTGTTATGTCTTTGTTAATTCGCTTGTTACTTAGTTTGTTAGTTCATTCCCTTCTACGTTTCTTAGTTAGTTAGTCAGTTCCTAGGCTCGTTAGTTTGTTAGACTTGGTTCAGGATTACATTCGTAGTAGTTCAGGATAAAATCAGAATTAAAGTGCACACCTCCTCTCGTGCACGCTCCCAGCAGATTGACGACATTCAGGTGAGGGCCGAGATGTACCAAAACCTTCAATTCAGACATCAGAGACTGATTGGCACCGCTGCTGGCTGAACACACACACACACACACACACACACACACACACACACACACACACACACACACACACACACACACACACACACACACACACACACACACACACACACACACAGTTTTTGGTTTCAGGCCTAAAAATATAAATATCAAAAGAGCTCCAATGTCTGTTTTCCAAACAGCATACTATACTAGCAGTGCATACTGATTTAGCCAAAATGTAGCATGTAGTATGCAGGATGCAAACAACAGCAAAATCTACAGTATGCCAAAAATACCCAGATGTCGTACTGATTCGGAGAAAATCTCTAATGTGCCCCGGACCAGTCTATTTCGACTACTGTATCCCACAATGCAACGCGCCACAACAATCACATCACCATCAAGGAAGCAACTGTATAGAGTTTAAAGATATGCACTTTACAAAAATTTGTGGCGAATTGCAAATTTACATGCATTTATCTGAAGTATGTAGTAGGGGATCAGACAGACAGAGACAGACAGAGAGAAAGACAGGTACATACGTTTGACCATCTTGACGGCCACTTTAGTTGTAGAGTGAGAGTGAAGCAGACCAGAGATGGTCGCCGCGACAACACGACCGAAAGCACCTGAACCCAACACCTGACCTGCAGACAGACAGACAGACAGACAGACAGACAGACAGACAGACAGACAGACAGACAGACAGACAGACAGACAGACAGACAGACAGACAGAGAGACAGACAGACAGAAAGAGAGACAGACAAAGAGACAGAGAGACAGGTACACGGTATTACAGTTTTTTACGATTGCTAAACGACTGGAGCTACATGTGCAAAACTCTAACTCCAGTCTGCACTACCAACAGTCACCTGAGCTAAACAGTTCACATCACCTGCTAAACTCACTCAGAGCAACATAACTCTTAACACACGGCTCAAAACAGGCTCAGTGCTGCCAAACACTATGGACAACCCTCACTGAGATAACACACACTGTCACTCAGAACACACAGAGGAAAAACACTAACATCAAACACCAATACACAAATTACAAACACTTTTCATCTTTACAGTTTGAACAATTTGAGTGACTTCACACCACTTTAAATACATTATTTTGTCTCTATATGGAATTACTGTGGAAAAAAAACTAAAGGTACATAACAGTGACTAATCCTGCCTCTCTCCAGCATCACACTGGATGTCTGCATCATCTCTAAATACTAATGAATATGGTGTTTCCATTGCTTTCACCTCCATTACTTTCTGAAAAACAGTAAGAACGCAGTTTTACTATAGTAAAGACAGTGCTCGAAGTGGGCCGGTACGCACCGGTACGCAGTACCGGCACTTCTACATTTTACTCTTAAGCGTACCTGCACTTTTACTTGCGTACTGCGCATGCAGCCGGTACGCTACCACTGACAGAGAAAGCGTCAGTGCCAGAGAGACGACCCTAACGTTACATAAACTACACTACCCAGAGGGCACTACGTGTTTACATTTTAGATCTTGACGAATCACGTAAAGGCAAGCAGTCGGCCCACCCAATCAGAAGTTCGCTTCTCCACGGACGCTAGTTTGAAAAAGCTGTCAGCGTCAGCCTGACCGTAACAGATGTTTCACTGCTGAAAACCTAGAAACTAAAAATAAGTGTTGAGTTTGTAAGTCGTTATGTTAGCCGCCTGGCTTCAGAAAGGTACTAAGAGAACGCGTGTACCAGAGCCAGACACGTCAACAGAGGTCCAAGTCCAACCAGAAACATCAGGAGGTAGCTAGTACGGTTCATGAGCTTCAAGCTAGCGTTGATGTGAGCGGAACAGCTGGCGTTAATGAGGAGTCTGCCGCTACCAACCTTAACGTTACACCGACGTCAACAGTAACGTGAGTAACGAAACACACGGATGGCCTGACTGTTGGTCAAAGGCCAAATTATGTATTTTTGCTCCACGAACAGCTGGCTCGTTTTTAATGATAACAAACTGGGCTGCAAAACATGATGTAGCAGCATCCCGTCACTAGCTGCCCAGACAGAGAGGGGACTGAAGCTGTTCCCCCTGTCTCTGTCACACACGCACACACACACACACACACACACACACACACACACACACACACACACACACACACACACACACACACACACACACACACACACACACACACACTCACTGAGAGTGACTGTTTTGCATCAGTTTGAGCACCAAATTATTGTTAAAATGAATAGTTTGGATGAATAAATGAATTTTTTTTCTTAACATGACTCCAACATATTATCAAATATAAATCAGCTTATTTGTGGAAAAAATAAACAATATTGATACCAGCCTAGATGTAAATTAGTCGCTTAGGCCATCCGTAGATAGTTAATAAGCATTCACTGTGCCACATGTATGTTTAAAATCAAAACATGATTTTTTGAATATCTTACGCACTAAAGTTATGTAAACTTGTTTAAATAAATCCATACATTTATATAGTTAATAAATGACAATAAATTGTTGTTGTACCAGCAATATCTCCAAGTTTTGGTTTTCACTATAGAAATCTCAAATGTCATGATGATCTGCCAATGCAAGAGAGTACCGGCACCTTTTTTTCCCACTTCAAGCACTGAGTAAAGATATAGTGTTTTTCACTTCTTTTTTATAGCTGTGTATATAATCTCAGACATCTTACCTGGACATGTTGGTATCTTTGCTCTTTTACCTGTTTCTTTTAAACGGTACAGGGTATAATTGCTTTCTGAGCTTTCTCTATATAAATCCGTATATGTTCACTAACTAGTCTAAAACAAGACGCCTGCTCAGGCTTTCAGCTAAAATTGCGATCAGCAGTGTGATAGTGAGAGTGATAGGCACCGGACTGAAATCTATTCTGTTCTGAATGTGTGGTTACCAGTTTTGACAGCAGTGTGTTAGCATTTGAACAAAGTGCTGTAGATCCACAGTGTTGTGCACATTGTGGTTAAAGTCATGGGATAAGTGTGTAGAGGTTTGAAAACTGTGTACAAGCAATGAATAGTGTAGCTCCAGTTGTGCTCACTGTCATTTAGCAATTGTAAAAAACTGTATTTATGTATTTTATGACTGCATCTTCTTGTCTCTGAGGATGAGGTAGTACTACGTGTTCTCAGAGTAGTATATATAGAGTACATATCGTAGTATTACCTAGTACTATGTTGTCCCGCGGTACTTCCCAGGCAGAGTTGTACGGCAGGGCGGCGGGGTCCAGGTAGGTGTATTGCTGTCCGTCAGCACTCACCGACTCAATCACCTTCCAAAGAACTTCATACCGAGGTTTCTAACACACAGGAACACACAAACTCAATACTACTGAGATACTACAGTTACTACTATAGGCATAAATACACAGACTATGTACTACTGAGAAACTACAGTTACTACCATATATAAAAATACACAGACTATGTACTACTGAGATAATACAGTTACTACCATGAACAGGAACAGCTCGGATCATGCAAACGCAGTACTACTGAGATATTTATAGTGCAGTTAAAGTTAGCGGCCGAAATGGGTTTCCTCAGGAGGGTGGCTGGCGTCTCCCTTAGAGATAGGGTGAGAAGCTCAGTCATCCGTGAGGAGCTCGGAGTAGAGCCGCTGCTCCTTCACGTCGAAAGGAGCCAGTTGAGGTGGTTCGGGCATCTGGTAAGGATGCCCCCTGGGCGCCTCCCTAGGGAGGTGTTCCAGGCACGTCCAGCTGGGAGGAGGCCTCGGGGAAGACCCAGGACTAGGTGGAGGGATTACATCTCCAACCTGGTCTGGGAACGCCTCGGGATCCCCCAGTCAGAGCTGGTTAATGTGGCTCGGGAAAGGGAAGTTTGGGGTCCCCTGCTGGAGCTGCTCTCCCCGCGACCCGACCACGGATAAGCGGACGACGATGGATGGATGGATGGTTAAAGTTATTACCACATACTGTTTAAAAAACATGAGGCAGGCATTAAGAAAAACAATAATATTCAATAGAAGACAATATTCTCGCTGACGGTAACTATAATTCTCTGGTAGTAACAATAACTCTGGTAGTAACTATAATTCTCTGGTAGTAACTATAACACTCTGGTAGTAACAATAACTATCTGGTACTAACTATACCTCTCTGGTAGTAACTATACCTCTCTGGTAGTAACTATACCACTCTGGTAGTAACTATACCTCTCTGGTAGTAACTATACCTCTGGTAGTAACTACAGCTCTTTGGTAGTAACAATAATTCTCTGGTAGTAACTATACCTCTGGTAGTAACTATACCTCTCTGGTAGTAACTATACCTCTCTGGTAGTAACTATACCTCTCTGGTAGTAACAATAACTCTGGTAGTAACTATAACTCTCTGGTAGTAACTATAACACTCTGGTAGTAACAATAACTATCTGGTACTAACTATACCTCTCTGGTAGTAACTATACCTCTCTGGTAGTAACTATACCACTCTGGTAGTAACTATACCTCTCTGGTAGTAACTATACCTCTGGTAGTAACTACAGCTCTTTGGTAGTAACAATAACTCTCTGGTAGTAACTATACCTCTCTGGTAGTAACTACAACTCTCTGGTAGTAACAATAACTCTCTGGTACTAACTATACCTCTCTGGTAGTAACTATACCTCTCTCTGGTAGTAGCTATAACTATCTGGTAATAACTACAGCTCTCTATCCACCTTATTCCTAGCTCCCATGATATCTTGCGTGAATTATGGGCACGAATTCCGGAGCCAACGATTGCCATGGTAACGGTCATAAACAGTCATTGCGGTACGCAAATTGTATTTCAGCGTTTGGGAAATAAAACGTGTAGGAACACAGCCTGTTACACCTCAAACGGGACAATGTGATTATACCTCTGCCTTCTACTATTGAGGGATGGGAGGACGACCTGAGAACGTGGCCTCAGATAATAATAATAATAATAATAATAATAATAATAATAATAATAATAATAATAATAATATAATAATATTATATTATTATCATACCTCTGCCTTCTACTATTGAGGGATGGGAGGACAACCTGAGAACGTGGCCTCAGATAACGGACACTAGCATATTTAGCTACTTTATCAACTCTGTTGCTACGGACGGTGAAGCGATGAATAACCTAAAAAGCTCAGAGTCTTATCAGGACCTCCAGAGCAATAAAGTCGGTCGCATTTTAATAAAGGAGGTGGGACCCAACCTTGTCTACCTTAAAGCAGACATAGAGCCTAGTCAGAGCCTAAAGTCCCACATCACCGGTCCTGGGTTTAGTTTCATCGTCAGGTGAAAAACAAACAGCTGGGTGCTCATGTGTTGCTGGACCAGGGCCATCCTGCAGCCATGCAGGTGCAATACTTTGGAAGGTAAAGTGTTGATTGTTTTGATAGTTTTATTTTTTTCAAGGTATTTTGTAATATTAGTTTGCAACTAACAACAGATTTAGCTTAGTCTGGTTGTTAGTAGGCTACAGACGCAAACAGCGCAACAGGTACCAGAGCTCCGCAATAGAGAGCCGAAGTCACGCCCATCTACTTCCGGCTAATGCGACCTATCTTTCTAAAAAATATGAACGAGGGTCAATGGAGAGATAATTATGTTTTGATCCCATTTGAATTGAGCCATGGATTACCAATATGATGTTCGTCAATTTAAAAGATATGTTTTCAACCGAAGAAAGTCTCAGTTTATTGTTAAACTGTTGAAGTATAAGACTGTGGAAATACGTAATTACAAAGACTACACACTTCATGAATGACGTCTCACTGAAGCTACGATGTCTCTGTGTATCGTACCAGGGTAACGTTACTCTAATGAGAAGAGGATCTCGCTTGTTCTTTTGCTTACCTGCTGAAAACACTTCACTGGATAAAACACAGCAGTTAAGATAACGTGACATGTGTTGACAGAGCTAAGCTAGCTGGCTAGCTAGCGAAAAAGCCGAGCATCAAGCTAGGTTAGGTAGATTTTTATAATAATAATAATAATAATAATAATAATAATAATAACAACATATGTTTAAACACAAACCAGTTTCAATTACATTATAGTTGAAATTACTTTAGAAAGAAACACTGTTGATGGCTGGCTGGGGCCAGAGCCATGTCTTTCTCTATCACTCTGGCTGGGGTTAACTTAACGTTACTAGGAAACGGCTCATTCCGCTAGCTCACCGGAAGTTGCACCCATAATCATTTCTTCAGTAGCCCTTCCGAGAATAAGGTGGATAACTCTCTGGTAGTAACTACAGCTCTCTGGTAGTAACTATGAATCTCTATAGTAACTATAACTCTCTATAGTAACTATAACTCTCTGATAGTAACTATGAATCTCTATAATAACTATAACTCTCTATAGTAACTATAACTCTCTGGTTACATGTCACATGCCCCCAACTGCATTAGAAGGGGACGTATCCTTCTGATGTTATGCAGCATGTATCTACAAGATCGGGTGGTTGCAGCAATGTTAGCAGTGAAAGAGAGTTGGTCGTCATGTGTCACACCCAGGTTTCTAGCAGTCTGGGTGGGGACTAACACAGAGTTGTCAATTGTTATAGTCAGGTCTTGGGTAGGAGAGCCTTTCCCTGGAAGGAAAAGGAGCTCAGTCTTGTCAAGGTTGAGTTTCAGATGGTGTGTGGACATCCAAGAGGAGATGTCAGTTAGACAGGCCGAGATATGTGCTGCTACTTGAGTTTCAGACTCAGGAAAGGAGAGTATTAGTTGGGTGTCATCTGCGTAGCTGTGATGAGAAAAGCCGTGTGACTGAATGACGGACCCGAGAGAGTTGGTATACAGAGAAAAGAGGAGGGGACCCAGGACTGATCCCTGAGGAACCCCAGTTTTGAGTGGGCAAGGATCTGAGCTAGATCCTCTCCAAGTTACCCGGTAGGTACGGTCTGTCAGGTAAGATGTGAGCAATGATAGCGCAGAGCCTGAGACACCCAGATTCTGGAGTGTCAAAATGAGGATCTGGTGGTTCACTGTGTCAAAGGCAGCAGAAAGGTCCAGAAGGATGATGGTGATGGAAGAGAGATTGGTTGTTCTAGCGATGTGAAGCTGCTCGGTGACAGGAAGGAGGGCATTTTCTGTTGAATGACCAGTCTTGAAGCCAGACTGGTGGGGATCAAGAAGGTTGTTCTGGTGGAGATAGGTAGAGAATTGATTATAAATGGCACTCTCAAGAGTCTTAGATAGAAATGGAAGAAGGGAGACGGGTCTATAGTTATTTACATCAGAGGAGTCGAGTGTTGTTTTTTTGAGTAGTGTATGTCATCTATCTTTTTTACAAAGTAGTTGACAAAGTGGGTTGGTAGGAGGGTGGAGGTGGACTGGGGGAATCTAGCAGGTTAGAGAAGATGGAAAAAAAGCTTTTTGGGGTTCGAGAAAGAGGATTCAATTTTGGTTTGATAAAAAGAGCTTTTTGCTGCAGAAATAGAGGCAGCGAAGGAGGAAAGAAGAGACTGATAGGTAAAAAGATCATCAGGGTGTTTAGATTTCCGCCATTTCCTTTCCGCTGCCCGTATAGTTGATCTTTCAGCACGCACTGAGTCAGATAACCACGGCGCTGGGGAGGACTTGCGAGCCTGTCGTGAAGTAAGAGGGCAGAGAAAGTCGAGAGAGGAGGATAGAGTAGAGAGTAGAGTGTCTGTGGCAGCGTTGGGAGGCATGGGTGAGAGAGTCAGATGGGGGAGGGTTGATAAAGTACATGCCGACAGAGAAGAAGGAGAGAGTGAACGAATGTTACGGCGGACAGGTATAGTGTCTCTTGAGATATGGTTGTGAGCTTGGGATAGTGGCAGAGAGAAAGAGATGAAGAAGTGGTCTGAGGTATGGAGTGGAGTAACAGTGAGGTTGGATGTAGAGCAGTTTCCGGTGAATATGAGATCTAGGTGGTTGCCAGCTTTGTGAGTGGGGGGTGAAGGACAGACTGAGAGGGCAAAAGAAGAGAGAAGGTGAAGAAAGGCAGCTGACTTCTCAGTTTGGATGTTGAAGTCACCCAGAAGTACCAGCGGAGGGCCAGTTTCAAGGATGTTTGAAAGGACATCCAGCTCCTCCAAAAAGTCCCCCAGAGGACCTGGTGGGCGGTAGATAACAATGATGACTAGTTGTACCGGATGCGTTATGGTGACAGCATGAAGTTCAAAAGAGAGTGTAGTGAACTGTGGCAGTGGGTAGAGAGAGAATCTCCACCTGGGGTTAATGAGCAGGCCTGTACCCCCGCCTATACCAGTGGGTCTTGGTGTGTGGGTGAAAGAGTAGGCAGAAGAGAGAGCAGCAGGGGTGGATGTGTTGGTTGGTGTAATCCATGTCTCAGTGAGAGCAAGGAAGTCAAGGGATTTGAGGCTGGCAAGGCCAGAGATGAACTCAGTCTTGCGAGTGGCAGAGTGGCAGTTCCACAGGCCACCTGCAACAAGGTGTTGAGTGTGTGTGGAACGGGTTGGATGGGTAAGAGAGTAGAGGTTGTGGAAATGTTGCGAGCTAATGCGTGGTTTGTAGTATCTCCGAGAGGAAACACGGACAGGGATGGAGAAGCAGCACATTTCTGGATAAAGACACAGAGCAGTGTAAGTGAGATATGAGATATCAAGCCCACTTAACTTCCCACTTAGCCTCCCACGAAGACTCCTGCGTAGACTCCTTTGTCTTTGTCCTCCGAATATTTGTCCAATGAGGCTGCCGCTTCACGCAAATGCCAATATTAAATACAGGGAGGAGATTGGTGTTGGCTACAGGTGGGGAGGCCACACCATGGCTAATCAGACAAAAGCACCTGAGAGTTGTTAAACACACCCCAAATTCACACTTCACACTAACTAGTTTCACTGTAAGAACCACTGAATTATGCCTAGCAACAGAACCAATCCAACAAAAAAGTAGAAAGTAGAGAAGAAGAAGAAGAAGCAGCAAAACCCCCAAAAAGTAAGTACTCTCTATAGTAACTATAACTCTCTGGTAGTAACTATAACTCTCTATAGTAACTATACCTCTCTGGTAGTAACTATACCTCTCTGGTAGTAACTATAGCTCTCCGGTAGTAACTATAGCTCTCTATAGTAACTATAACTGTCTGGTAGTAACTATAACTCTCTGGTAGTAACTATACCTCTCTGGTAGTAACTATAGCTCTCCGGTAGTAACTATAACTCTATAGTAACTATAACTCTCTGGTAGTAACTATAACTCTGTGGTAGTAACTACAGTGCTGTGGCAGTAACTATACCTCTTTGGTAGTAACTATAGCTCTCTGGTAGTAACCACAACTCTCTGGTAGTAACTATAAGTCTCTGGTAGTGACTATACCTCTCTATAGTAACTATAACTCTCTGGTAGTAACTGTTACTCTCTGATAGTAACTGCAACTTGTGATAACCACAGTAACAGGTTGAACTGACTTTTCTCCAGAGGAGGATGAGGATGATGAGGAAGATGATGGCAATGACGACCAGAACCATCACTGCTGCTAACACCATCACCTGAGACAGGAGAGCTGGAGACAGGTGGAGAGACAGGTAGACAGAGAGACAGGCGGAGAGAGAGAGACAGAGAGAGAGACAGAGAGAGAGAGAGAGGTAGATAGTGACAGGCAGAGAGAGAGAGAGGTAGACAGAGAGACAGGCGGAGAGAGAGAGAGAGATAGAGAGACAGGCAGAGAGAGAGAGAGAGAGAGGTAGACAGAGAGACAGGCGGAGAGAGAGAGAGAGAGAGAGAGAGAGAGGTAGACAGAGAGATAGACAGGGAAACAGAGAGAGGTAGAGAGAATAGATATTTATTGTGTTATTGTTTTAAGACAATGAAACTCAGAATGACAATATAAATAACAAATATAAAGGTATATATAAATATATATAAATGAACAGGCGGAGCGCTGAGTACGGCAGTGTTGGTACGTACAGTTGGACAGGACTCTCAGGTCTCTGGCTCGGCGTCCTGCAGAGTTTCTGGCTTCACAGCGAACAGCTGACACAGAGCTGAGACTCTGCAGAGTTAACACACTGTGCACCTGCACAGGTAACACACACACACACACGTAACACTTCTTTATTGCTGATGCCATGTGGTCAAATTTAAAAGATGTATCTAAAGTTATACATGTCCATGTTGGATGTCCCAGTGTTGGAATCCTTTCCATTGAAATACAGTTAAATCTGAGGCCATGGTTCTCAGCAGGAAACCGATGGAGTGCCTTCTCCAGGTAGGGAATGAGTCCTTACCCCAAGTGAAGGAGTTTAAGTACCTTGGGGTCTTGTTCGCGAGTGAGGGGACAATGAAGCGGGAGATTGGTCGGAGAATCGGCGCAGCGGGGGCGGTATTACATTCAGTTTATCGCACCGTTGTGACGAAAAGAGAGCTGAGCCAGAAGGCAAAGCTCTCGATCTACCGGTCAGTTTTCGTTCCTACCCTCACCTATGGTCATGAAGGCTGGGTCATGACCGAAAGAACGAGATCCAGGGTACAAGCGGCCGAAATGGGTTTCCTCAGGAGGGGGGCTGGCGTCTCCCTTAGAGATAGGGTGAGAAGCTCAGTCATCCGTGAGGAGCTCGGAGTAGAGCCGCGTCTCCTTCACGTCGAAAGGAGCCAGTTGAGGTGGTTCGGGCATCTGGTAAGGATGCCCCCTGGGCGCCTCCCTAGGGAGGTGGTCCAGGCACGTCCAGCTGGGAGGAGGCCTCGGGGAAGACCCAGGACTAGGTGGAGGGATTACCTCTCCAACCTGGCCTGGGAACGCCTCGGGATCCCCCAGTCAGAGCTGGTTAATGTGGCTCGGGAAAGGGAAGTTTGGGGTCCTCTGCTGGAGCTGCTCCCCCCGCGACCCGACCACGGATAAGCGGACGACGATGGATGGATGGATGGATGGATACAGTTACACTTTACACTGTTTAGCTGTCAGCATATAACCGTGTTTAATCCAGCTGCTAGCTAACGCTAGGCTAACGTTACCTGCAGCCAGGTGTAGTGTTAGCTAGCATTATGTGCAGCGATGCTTATGTTGCCTGTAATGTGCCTTTTAGAACACCAGAGGGCCGTGCAGGACTCATTCTGTTAGTGAAGAGGCTTCAAAGGGTCTTCAGACAACAGAGAAAGTCTTTTATTTTTACGTCCGTTTCGGGGCGTGTACAAAAAGGCGTCTATCAGCAGTGATTGTTAGAGTGCATGTCGGAGAATAGCGTGGAGACGCGCTTCACACTGCGAGCGGGCACGTGCGCCACTCGGCAAAAAAGGGAGAAATGAAAAAGAGTCTGCTGGTGTCCAGAGCGACAGAGGGAAAATATTTCAAGTCGACACATTAAGTGGAACCGAAATTTGCGTTCTAATCCGGTACGATTACTACCGTTTGCATAGGAACCGGTTCCATAGTGGAACCAGGTTTTGGTACCCAACCCTACTAATGTTACTTGATGACATCAGACTGATGATGTGATGTTACCTGGGAGATGCCTCTCTCCTCCACCTGTGTGACGTTCTCCTGCAGAGCCACACCCTCCGGGGCTGCCAATACGCTCCTCCAGCCCGCCGTCACGTTACTGCACCTGCAGTAGACCGACAGACCGGGTTAAAGGGCCCCCACGACGAGAACAACGATACCCAAAACCTAACCCACCTGCGGGAGACCGACATCTGGATTGTATTCATCAATATCAGACCACTCAAACAAGTAACTGGGGAATCCATTATTTTAACTCAGCCCTGAAATATATCTTATCCTGCATATGGATATCCTGCAATGGGTTAGGGTTAGCGGTGATGCTGACCTTTGGGTTAGGGGTGATGCTGACCTTTGGGTTAGGGTTAGCGATGATGCTGACCTTTGGGTTAGGGTTAGGGGTGATGCTGACCTTTGGGTTAGGGTTAGGGGTGATGCTGACCTTTGGGTTAGGGTTAGCGATGATGCTGACCTTTGGGTTAGGGTTAGGGGTGATGCTGACCTTTGGGTTAGGGTTAGGGGTGATGCTGACCTTTGGGTTAGGGTTAGGGGTGATGCTGACCTTTGAATTAGGGTTAGGGGTGATGCTGACCTTTCTGTGCCGGGCCATCTGAGATGTAAACATGCGATGTAAATGACTATTGTTACAGATGTTTTTTTGACAATATAAAACTGACACTAGATATTCACGAGAACAGAGAAGTCTATGGTGCGGCAGATCTGTGCCGACACTTCAGCTTCCTGTTTACCTGTGGGAGCTGTGACAGGTGTACCAGGTGACTGATGGGGGCGGGGCTCCCTCGCTTACACAAAGCATCGCCGTACTGCTTACCTCAGACAGAGACGTGATCCTGGGGGGGGCTACACACACAGACACCCACACGCACTCACACACACACACACACACACACACACACACACACACACACACACACACACACACACACACACACACACACACACACACACACACACACATTATAGTTTGGGATTTTATTTTATTTTGAGTATGTTTTAAGAGTGTTTGCTAGTTTTAGTTGTTTTTAATTAATTTTAAGTTAGCTGGTATAAGTCTGTAGCTATAGAAGCAGAATGAAAATATGTTTGATGATGTTTGATGTGCCTGCAAAAGAAAATTCCATCTCTCTCTCTCTCTCTCTCTCTCTCTCTCTCTCTCTCTCTCTCTCTCTCTCTCTCCATCTCTCTCTGACCTTTGACCTCCAGGTTGAAGAAGACCTCTTCCTCGTCGTCATCGTTGGAAATGGTGGCTGTGTAACTTCCTGTCTGATCCATCCGGACTCGAACCAGCGTCAGAGTGCTCACATACCTAAACACCATCAATCATCACCAAACATCAATCAACCAATTATCATCAAACATCAACCAACCAATATCAAACATCAATCAACCAATCATCAAACATCAACCAACCAATTATCATCAAACAATCAACCAGTCAACCAATCATCAACCAATCACCAACCACCCAATCATCAAACATCAACCAACCAATCATCATCAAAAATCAACCAATCATAATCAACCAACCAATTATCATCAAACATCAATAACCAAACATCAACCAACCAATCATCATCAAAAATCAATCATAATCAAACATCAATCAACCAATTATCATCAAACATCAACCAACCAACCAACCAACCAACCAATCAATCATTTAATCCTCTTAAAGTCCAGCTCAGACCAAACATTCAGGATGAGACGAAAAGCGACAAAACCAAAATAAAACATCGTAAAAAAGCAACAGTTTGCCCAGAATCTTTTTAGTTTAATTTCTGATCTACCTGCTTCCTGTCAGGTGTGCCGTGGTAATGGAGGTGGTTTCTGTAGCGATGGTGTGGTTGTCTCTGGTCCAGAGGACAGCGGGGGCGGGGTGGGCGTGGACTTCCACACTGAGCGCCACCGTGTGGTGGAGGAGACACGAGGCGTTGGTGTCTCCTGAAGGCCAGGCGGAGACAAAGCCGCGCTCTGCAGAGAGACGGTCAGACATCACCAATCAAACACTCTCTCTTCTCTGGCTTTAAATGTTCAGACAGAGAAAGGTACCAAAGTATGTGTGTGTGTGTGTGTGTGTGTGTGTGTGTGTGTGTGTGTGTGTGTGTGTGTGTGTGTGTGTGTGTGTGTGTTTTCTGATAAACCTCTGGATTTCCAGTTTGAGAAGCTTGATTGCTTGTCTCCGGTATCCACTCCTCCTCCTCCTGATCCTTTCATAGTCCTTGTTGTTTAATGTTGATCTGTGTTTTCCTTGTCCTTATTCTCAATGTCATGACATTGAGAATGTCATTCTCAATGTCATCCTCCAATTCTTCTTCCTCAGTAAGTCATTCAATCTCCTTATCTTGGTCAAAAAGACTGTTTTCCTTCATTATCAGCTGTTCCAATAATTCCCCTAAAAACTAAAAGACAAATCTGTTCTTCCATGAATTCATGATGTGATTATTTTTGAGGGAAAGGAGCAGTGGAGTCATGGCTCCATGGATGGATAAATGTTTGCATCTTGTCTCATGATTCTAAAAACTGAATCACAGGTGATTCCCATTTCTCGTCTGATGAACTGCCACTGATGAGGTCGCTGGCCGCCAGGTGGATGACATCATTGCCCATATTTAGACAGGAGGCCAGGATTCCTTCAAGAAGGGGGATTCCCCTAGAGCACACTTCAGATCCCAAATACTAAGCCACGTGTGTGTGTGTGTTTGTGTGTGTATGCATGTGTGTGTGTTTGTGTGTGTGTGTATGTGTGTGTGTGTGTGTGTGTGTGTGTGTGTGTGTGTGCTTTCTCACCCAGAACCGTCACCGTGACGTTTTTTTTCACCGTCCGTTCCTGCATCGAGTCCTTCACCTCACACACATACACACCTGTAGGAAACACATCGCCACAGTAACCAAAAAACCTAAAAACTACATCAACTACAGAGGAGAGTGGGCCACCTACCAGAATCTGCCACCGTTGCCGTGGAGATGTTAACGAAGGAGCGGATCTGATTGGGCAGAAAGTCGGTCAGAGGCTCCACCTTCTGATTCAAAGAGAGAGAGACACATTTACAGACCGGATCACTTCCTGTAACACCTGGCCGGAGGTTTGATTCCAGAGATATGTGAAATCATTGAACTAGTTTGTTTCTGTAACTGTGAGGTTGAAAAATATAGTTAAACACAGGTCCCATCCATATTTAGACAGGAGGCCAGGATTCCATCAAGAAGGGGCATTCCCCTATCCTACAACCCCAAATCAGAAAAAAGTTGGGACAGTATGAAGAACACAAATAAAAAAAGAAAGTAGTGATTTCTAAATGTACTTTGACTTGTATTTCATTGCAGACAATGTGAACACAAAATATTTCATGTTTTGTCCGGTCACCTTAATTTCATTTATAAATATACATCCTTTCCTGTCATTCAGACCTGCAACACATTCCAAAAAAGGTTGGGACAGGAGCAATGTAGGGCTAGTAATCAGGTAAATTGGTTAAATAATGATGTGATTTGAAACAGGTGATGTCAAAAGGTGATTGTAATTATGATTTGGTACAAAAGCAGCATCCAAGAAAGGTCTAGTCCTTTAGGACCAAAGATGGGCTGAGCATCGCCAGTTTGCCAACAAATTATTGAAATGTTTAAAAACAATGTTCCTCAAAGAAAGATAGGAAGACATTTGCTTATTTCACCTTCAACAGTGCATAACATAATTAAAAGTTTGAAGGAATGAGGAGGAATTTCAGTGCGTAAAGGACAAGGGCGCAAGCCTAAGCTGAACAACCGTGATCTCCGAGCCCTCAGGCGGCACTGCATCAAGAATCGTCATTCATCTATAAGCGATATCACCACATGGGCTCAGGACTACTTTGGCAAACCTTTGTCAAGTACCACAATACGTAGTTACAGCCACAAATGCCAGTTAAAACTGTACTGTGCCAAAAGGAAGCCCTATGTTAACAGTGTCCAGAAGCGTGTCTCTGGGCTCGGAGGCATCTGGGATGGACCATCACACAGTGGAAACGTGTACTGTGGTCAGATGAATCAGTATTTCAGGTATTTTTTGGGAGAAATGGACGCCGTGTGCTCCGGACCAAAGAAGAGAAGGATCATCCAGACTGTTACCAGCAACAAGTCCAAAAGCCAGGGTCTGTCATGGTATGGGGTTGTGTAAAGGTAACTTGCACTTCTGTGATGGCACCATTAATGCTGAAAAGTACATAGAGATTTTGAAGCACAATATGCTGCCTTCAAGAAGACATCTTTTCCAGGGACGTCCATGCATATTCCAACAAGATAATGCAAAACCACATTCTGCACACATTACAAAGTCCTGGCTGCGGAGGAAGAGGATACGGGTACTTGACTGGCCTACCTGCAGTCCCGACCTGTCTCCAATAGAGAATGTGGTGCATTTTGAAGCGCAAAATGCGACAATGAAGACCCCGTACTGTTGCCCACCTTAAGACTTGTTTGCAGCAAGAATGGGACAAAATTACACCTGAAACACTTCATCACTTGGTGTCTTCAGTCCCTAAACGTCTTTTAAGTGTTGTGAAAAGGAATGGCAACATTACAAAGTGGTAAATGCTTTACTGTTCCAACATTTATTGAAATGTGTTGCAAGAACCAAAATAGGAATTTAGTTTTTTTGAAAGAAAAACAATAAAAATGATGAGGAACACATTGAATTATGTGCTGTTGTATTGTCTGCAATGAAATACAAGTCAAAGTACATTTAGAAATCACTACTTTCTTTTTTTATTTGTGTTTTCCATACTGTCCCAACTTTTTCTGATTTGGGGTTGTAGAAATCTAGACCACCCTAGCGGCAGCAAATGTGATCTGCAGCCAGGGTCGTCTAGAAACTCTCCGTTGGCTTGCGAGCTGGAAAAACCAAACTCTAGTCAGGCCAATCACATCGTGCATAGAGTCGGTGGGCGGGGCTTAACATAAGGACGGCAGAGTTACGACGGTTCGGCGTGAATTCCCTGCTACTTGAAAACTAAGAAGATGGCTGCTGCTGCTGGCAAACAGTGGTCTTTGGAATCGGCTTTGGCGGCAACTCTGGAAGACTTGGAGTTCAGCTTTTCTTTGAGAGAAGAACAAAGAATGGCACTGAAGTCATTCTTAAAAAAGGAAGATGTGTTCGGAGTTTTTCCAACCGGATACAGCAAATGTTTCATCTATCAATCTAGAGTTGCTCTGGTTGGTTGTAGCGCTATCCTATAGACCTTTTCGAATTACATTGCTAGGCAACTGCCTGGACACTTGTTAACTTCCTGTCAGATGATGCCATTCACATACACTGCAACAGGAAATCAACTTGGGTCCATTTAGAATGTTTATGTTTACATCTGTGAAAAGGTCTATAGCGTTCAGAGGGAATTTGAAAGACAACCATTTGTCCCGCCCCTCGGATTGAGCCCTGCCAATGGTGAGTTCCCAGACCCAACATCTGGATGTGGGTCTGGCTTGTCAGGCTAGGATTCCCCCCTAGAGCACTTCAGATCACAAATACTAAGCCACATCTGTCTGTGTGTGTGTGTGTGTGTCTTATTTTTCTTTTTTTCGCCCAACATGTTTCCTTGGATTAGAGTGGCACCATAATCATGGATGCAGCTGTCGCTGTGGTCCAGCTGCACGCTCTGCTATGCCTGCTCCTCTTTACGGTGCCCTGAAATGTCCTGCTGCGTCCTGCTATGCTCTGCTGTGCCATGCTACATCCTGCTACTCCCTGCTGTGCCCTGATATGACATGAACTACTACGACTACTTTTTCTAGTCACTGTTCCATTATCTTTACTGTGACTGTTATTGCCACTGTTCATCACCCCCCCCAACCGGCTCCGTCAGACACCACCTACCAAGAGCCTGGGTCTGTCCCAGGTTTCTTCCTAAAAGAGGTTTTCCTCGCCACTGTTGCACTAAATGCTCTTGAGGGAATTACTAGAATCAGGGCTCCACACTAACTTTTTGCCTTGGTTGCACTGGTGCGCCTAACTTTTTTATTTAGGTGCACCAGCACAAAATGTAGGTGCACCCACATTTTTTCCTTGCGTCGCCATTAACGGCACAATTTCAAGGTCACCTTTTAGTCATGCTCCATATACATTCATTTATATTATGTAAATGATTTTAAACAAGAATAAGGTGTAGGTAAATACTTTTTAGTAGGGCTGGGAAAAAAATCGATTTGATTTAAAAATCGAGTTCGTAGGGCAAATCGATTCATATTTTCAAAAAAAACGATTTTTTTGATTTTTTTTTTTTAGGTTTTATTAGCTCAATCCAAATCCAGTATAAATAATTTGGATGTTTAACAATCTTTGTTGCACACTGCACAGTGACTCTTCAGTTAGAGAAAGGGTTTGCCTTTGCAATTTTGTTTATGTTGATGCACTTTAATTAAATACAATACAAATATATTTTTAAAATATAGTTACAGTTCGCAGTTATTTTGGTTTAAATGGAAGGGGGGGGGAATTGAATTGAATCGTGAATCGAGTTTTTTATGAAAAAAATCACAGATTTATTTTAGGGGAAAAAAAATCACCCAGCTCTACTTTTTAGTTGAAGCACAATCATACTGCATATAGGCCTATATAAAACAATTTTTTTAAAGTGCTTCACTGAGCTAGGATATATTTAAAAAATATATATCTCTGAGAAAGCTCCTTCACTTGTTATCAACAACAATAACAGAGAGAGAGAGAGAGAGAGAGAGAGAGAGAGAGAGACCGGATAGCTCAGTCGTTATATATAGAGGTTTAGTCCTCGACGCAGCGGGCCAGGTTCGACTCCGACCTGCAGCCCTTTGCTACATGTCACCCCCCCATCTCTCCTTTCATGTCTTCAGTGTTCCTATCAAAATAAAGGCCGAAAATGCCCCCCCAAAAAACAAAAAAAAATATAAAAGAGAGAGAGAGAGAGGCGTATGCTAGGCTACTCACAGAGTGACGGCTGACTCACTATGAACGGGTCGAATGCTTTGGCGGGTCAGCGGCGTTACACACGTCTTGTGTATGAAATGTCTGTATCGTCACTGCGCTGCATTTTTATGAACTATGATATTCTGGCCACATCTCTCGCTTCTGAAGTTAGTTACATTCAATAACTTCGTCTGTGTTTTTCGCCGTGCGGCGGCCGCAGTAACACAGTTAGCAGCGGAAACACTGCTACAAATACAGGTTTCCCTCTCGTGCTTAACAATATAGAGCTGTGTTAACAATAATTAAAACTGTAGACAAATGTCGCAGTGTGGACCGACGCCGTGTCTCTCCGTGTTGCACGGGAGTCGTGTGTGACAGAGTGAATGGGGGCGGGGCTGCACCCGGAGCCATAGCGATAGTAATCTCTTCTCTATCACTCTGGTAGGAGCGATCCAAACACGGGCACGGCTTTACAGAAGAAATGGGTCATGTAAGGCAGCGGAGAGGACGTTAGGTGCACCGGTGCGACTTAGGAAAAATGTTAGTCGCACCCTTACAAAATTTGGGCGCACTCTCGAGCCCTGAGAATTGTTGGGTCTTTGTATATTATAGTGTGGTCTAGACCTACTCTATCTGTGAAGTGTCTTGAGATAACTTTTGTTATGATTTATTAATTTAAATAAAATTGAATTGAATTTAATTGAATTGTGTCTGTCTGTGTGTGTGTGTGTGTGTGTGTGTGTGTGTGTGTGTGTGTGTGTGTGTGTGTGTGTGTGCGTATCTGTGATGGGTGTTTTATCGTCTGTCCTGTGGTGCATTGCTGCATCTTTGATAAACGTTGACACATGTTCTTTAGTCTGTTAGCTCTCCAAGCTAACTTAACGTTAGCCAGAGTGTTGACATATGATTTTAGATGAGGGACGTGAGAGGAGATCAGCTGTTCCTCAGAGACGGTAAACTGTCTGAACAGACGCAGGAGGTTTCTAACAGAACGTTACTGGAAACTAACACTGGGATTGGCTCTACAGAGCACAGGATAGTTCAGACAGACAGGTACCTGTCTGTGGGGGAAGTACTCTGGGATTGGCTCTATAGAAGACAGGACATTGTCAGACAGACAGGTACCTGTCTGCGGGGGAAGTCCCAGGAGAAGAAGACCATCTCAATGTTTTTGACGGTGCAGTTGACCGTGAGGACCTCGCCCTGCTTCAACACAGAGCCGGACACCGTCAGCTCCACTTCCATCAGCTTAGGGACTGGACAGACAGACAGACAGACAGATAGACAGACAGACAGACAGACAGACAGACAGTAATGTAATTTCTGGTCCATAGTCCTTCTGTTTTGACCAGTTCTACATGCTGCTCATTCTCTTATTTTGAAAGTGCAGTAAAACCCTAACCGTAATGACATTTTCAGCAGCTTAAAAGTATTTTATCTCCACTATTAAATTACATGAGTAACGTGTATCTATGAAGAATTACAAGATACATCTTTATTGTCATTTCATATATTTACACAACAAAACTTCATCAGCAATCCGTTTTGCAGCATTTAAATACTATATAAAATTTAAAATATAAAATATATATACACACACCTCACACCAACACAACTCACTCATAAACACAGACACATACCATACATTATTATATATATATGCTCTAAAGCAATCTGATACTCACCTATGATGCTGAACACGTAGTACACCTGTGACTCCGCCTCTCCGGTGGCGGCGGCGGCTGTGCAGACGTATGCTGTGTCGTTCAGACGGCCTGTGAATCCGCGTCCCGGCTCGTACATCATCGTGGTAACCGGCGTCCTGCCGGGACGTTGGTACAGCGAGACATTGAGCCGCGGGTCGGAAACCACGCACGGGATGGTGTCTTCCTCCGCCTCCTTCATCACCACACCTGGACCCAGTGGGACAAACCATTCCTCCGGCCCTGAGGGGGGGACGGAACATAACATCACCACGGGATGAATATCTGCCGCTCAGACACAGATATTTATATTCCCAGATACAGCATTAGTCTGGTGTCCCTGGTCCCTGGGCGGGTTTTGAAACTGCGCAGGCGAGCTGGCTGAGGTGCTCACCACACTGTTCAACATCTCTTTGGAGCAGGCTATTGTTCCAACATGTCTCAAGGTCACAAAAATCATTCCTCTTCCAAAACAAACAGCAATAACCTCCCTGAATGACTATCGCCCAATTGCCTTGACACCTATAGTCATGAAGTGCTTTGAGCGAGCTGTCCTAAAACACATTAAAAGCAAAATCCCCTCTTTTTGTCTATGGAGCAAACAGGTCAACCAAAGATGCTGTTTCACTGGCCCTCCACACCGCAATGTTACATCTTGAGCAGCAGAACAGCTCTGTGTGCATGCTGTTTGTGGACTACAGCTCTGCCTTCAATACCATCCTCCCCAATAGCCTGGCTGTCAAACTCAACAACCTTGGAATCAACTCTCATCTGTACAACTGGATCCTAGACTTCCTGACGAACAGACCACAAACAGTGTGCATGGGTAAGCACCTCTCCTCCTCCATAACACTGAGCACTGGGGTGTGTTCTGAGTCCACTCCTGTTCTCTCTCTGCACACACGACTGTAAACCCACTGATGACTCCAACATCATAATGAAGTTTGCAGATGATACCATCATGATTGGACGTAGAAGCAACAACGATGAGGAGGCCTACAGGATGGAGGTGGAAAACCTAGTGGAATGGAGCTCTGGTTCTTAACTCTAGGAAAATGAAAGACATGATTCTGGACTTCAGGAGGCATAGGAAAGATGGTCACCATCCCATCAGCATCAACAGTGAGGTGGTGGAGGTGGTCCAGAAGTAAAGTAAGTAAGTAAAATTTATTTATAAAGCGCTTTTCACAGATAAAATCACAAAGTGCTGTACAACAGAATAGGTAGAACAAACAGTATAAAATGCATATACATATATCAAAAGAAAGGGACGCTAGTGAGAACCCATCAACCAAAAGCTTTCCTAAATAAGCAAGTTTTCAGATCCTTTTTAAAAGAGACAACAGAGTCAGCCAGACGCATGGACAGGGGCAGGGCGTTCCACAGTCTGGGAGCAACAGACTGGAAAGACCGGTCCCCTCGGGTCTTATAACGAGTCTTAGGGACTGCAAGCAAATACTGGTCAGAGGACCGAAGAGTCCGGCTAGGGAAATACGGCTTCAAAAGGTCTCGGATATACTGTGGGGCCTGGCCGTTTAAGGCCCTGAAAGTCAGCACTAAAATCTTAAAGTCGATCCTGAATTTTACAGGGAGCCAATGGAGAGCCGACAAGACTGGAGTGATATGAGACCTTCGAGGGGCACCTGTTAAAAGTCTAGCAGCAGAATTTTGAACAATTTACAGTTTGTTCAAAGCAGACATATTCAGACAGGTAAACAGAGAGTTACAGTAGTCAAGTCTTGTTGATATGAAAGCGTGAATTATCATTTCCAGGTCGTTCTTTGACAACAATTTGCGAATTTTAGAGATGTTCCTAAGATGATAAAAGCAATTTCGGACAAGCTGTTTTGAGTGTGTCTCCAAAGACATGGCCTGGTCAAACATAACCCCCAGGTTTCTGAGGCTGGGTTTGACAGAGGGGCCCAGGGAGCCAAGGTGCTGTTTGATCAACGTGATCTTATGGTCTGGAGCAAAGATCAGCGTTTCAGTCTTGTTTGAATTTATCTGCAGATAGTTATTGGCAAGCCAGTCTTTGATGGAGGACACACACTCTAGGAACAGAGACAAACGATGAAACTCAGCATCATTAAAGGAACAATACAACTGGACATCGTCTGCATAGAAATGATATGATACATCCTTGAAACAACCAATAATTTGACCAAGTGGCAAAATGTACAGTAAAAACAAGATAGGACCCAAAACGGACCCTTGTGCCACTCCGCAGGACAAATTGGTTACATCAGACTGTACATTGTTTACAGCAACGTTAAAGGTTCTGTCATGTATATAGGAAGAGAACCACTGAAGGACAGATCCTGATAGTCCCATCTCATTATGAAGCCGATTGATCAGTATACTGTGATCCACAGTGTCAAAAGCAGAAGACAAATCAAGTAGTACAAGTACAGTGTAGCGGCCAGAGTCTGCTGCCATCATCACATCACTAGAGACTTTGATAAGGGCTGTTTCAGTGGAGTGTAATTTTCGGAAACCAGACTGAAAAGTATCAAACAAGTCATGCTGCTCCATAAAGGAGGTCAGCTGGCATGCCACGATTTTTTCCAAAATTTTGGAGATAAATGGAAGTTTTGATATGGGCCTGTAGTTTTTAGGTTCTGAAGGGTCAAGATTGGGCTTTTTAAGGATCGGGTTTACCACAGCATGTTTGAAGTAGCTGGGAACTGAGCCAGATCTAAGTGACAGATTAATTATTTTTTCCACACAGGGGCCGACAATATCAAACGTTTTCAACAGTAGAGTTGTTGGGACAATGTCGGTGGGGCTCGAAGACGGTTTCATATTTCCTGTTATAGTCTTTACATCCTGTAGGCTGACAGGAGTGAAGGACGACCAAAATGACACAGGTGAAAACTCAGTAGAACAAACACTAATGAGTGGAGAATTAACACTGGCCCTAATGTCATGTACTTTGTTCACAAAGAACGACAAAAAGTTGTTACAGTCCTCTTGTGTGTACACCGGCACAAGAGGAGCTGAAGGTGCAGTAAGCTTCTCAATGGTGTCAAACAAGACTTTGGGATTTTTCTTATTTCCTGACACAAGGTTAGAAAGATAAGATGAGCGAGCCTGCTTCATCAATTCATTCAGATCCAGCATCATGTCTTTTAAATGGAGTCTATGTACCTCTAATTTAGTGGCTTTCCACAGGCGCTCTGTCATCCGACATTTTCTCCTAAAACTACAGATGTTATCATTTATCCAAGGGAGGGCCTTTTTCTGTGACCCAGAAATCTTTTTAACAGGTGCTACCATATCCAAAACTGACAGACAGTGGTTGTTGAAACTTTCCACAAATGAATCAACATCATCACAGTCAACAAAGGAGCGAGAGTCAAAAGAGGCAGAGAAATCACTAGGTGTTCTCTCACTAATGATGCGTTTTTCTGTTACAACGTTACAAACAGTAGGCATTGTGGTAAGTGACAAATTAAAAGAAATACAGCAATGGTCACTAATTTGAAAATCGTCAACACTCAGATTATCAATGTTTAGGCCATAAGAGAAAACCAGATCTAACGTGTGGCCTTTTTTATGCGTGGGGCCAGAAACATGCTGTACAAAATTGAAAGAATCCATAATAGTCAACAGATCAGCTGCAATCGAACAAGAGGGATCGTCAATATGCAGATTAAAGTCCCCAAGGACTAAAACGCGATCTAGTTTGATGATAGTCGTTAAAAACTCAGAGAAATCGTCAAGAAATGCACGTGCAGGACCAGGAGGTCGGTAAACTAAAACACAGTAAAAGGGGTGTAATTTTCCAACCTTACACATCTGCAGCTTAAAGGAGTTGAACGAAGCGGTGACCATCAAACTGCAGCCGAAAGAATCCCGAAAGACCAGCGCAAGTCCGCCTCCACGGCATGACAGCCGAGGAGTCCCAAACACGGAGCAGTCCGGGGGGCATAGTTCTTTAAGATGGAAGTGCTGGTTTTCTCGCTGCCATGTCTCCGTAATGAACAGAAAATCCAAGTTCTCCTTAGTGAAAAGGTCATTCAAGATAAAAGCCTTGCTCGCAATGGAGCGCGCATTGAGAAGTGCCATCCTGGTAGAGCGCGTGCGTGACAGGGGCTGGTCTGGGACATGCTGGGTGGCATGATCCGCCAGACAGGTAACCGGGCACAGGACGCGCTGGCGGGGCGTGCGATGGCAAGCAGGCCGAGAGGGGAAGATCAGGTCGGCGGCACTCCGCACAGGCGATGACTCACGGCCCGCGTCCCGATCGGACTCCCAGACCGGAACCCGCCTCAGGCACAGCTCACTCCCCGGAGCATTGGATCCGTTCGGCCCAGAGGGAAATCCACGGGATCGCCACCTTCTCCTCCAGACTTGGACCCCGGCCCTGAATCCCCGCTTCCTCCTCTTGCCACGGCGTCGGGTAAGCAACAGGTATTCCTGCGATGATGCGTGGCACTCCAGTTTTGGCGGGAAAATCTCAGAAAATCTGTCCGAGGTAATACAGAAATCCTGCATATGTGCCTTAATATTGAGCAACGCAGCCCGATCATACTGTATCATTGCAGATACATAACTGGTGGTTGATAGAGTTGACACAAGGAAAATCCCGAGGAAAATTGCAAATATATGGGAGAGCAGAGAGGTGACCGATGCATAGCCAAACACAGGCGCCATCTTGTCTACCATCCTACGTCATCAATCCTTACTTACACTTTACCACCAGCCAGTCACTCAGAAGAAATACCTATGAGTACAACTCAGTGGTGACCAACACCAAAGCTATGGCAAAGAAAGGGCACCAGAGCATGTACTTCTCAAGGTGCCTGAGGAAGGCCCAACTCCCGCAACAGCTGCTAATCAACTTTTAGAGATGTACCATTGAGTCTATTATCACATACTGCATCACTACTTGGTATCCTGGCTGCACCGCGGACAACAGGAAGGCCCTACAATGCATCATCACTACAGTACAGAAAATCATCGGAGCAAAGCTCCCAACACTGGAGGACATTCACAGAACCCGCTGTAGCAAGAGCCCAAAGCATTTGCAACCCATCCTGGACACTGCCTCTTCACCCTCCTGCCATCTGGCAGGCCCTACAAAGAACTACACCCACACCAGAAGGCCAAGGAACAGTTTTTATCCACATGCAGTTGCACTGATGAACACACTCCACCTCCTCTGACTCCCTGTGTACTAGTTCAAACACATTATTCACAGCAAAATATTTTTATGGGTACAAGTGAAATTTGCATATTTGCATATCATGTGTAATGTATTTTAGTCTTTTTAGCTGTGGGCATCTCAGGTTTGTTCTAAACAATTTCTCGTTGTATCTGTTTACAATGACAAATAAAGTATCTATTTTATCTTATTATAACTTATATACCTAAATACAGCATTAAAGCCTGACGCAAGTGTATTTGCTAGTTTAAGACCGACACAGTTGTCATTTTCCCATCCAGTGCCCACGTTGTTTAAATAGCAAATGCACCTGCGCCCATCTGTGGCTCATGGACGTGCTGGTCTTACAGGGAGGTGTGTTCAGGTGCATTCTGAGTGTGCTGGTCCTACAGGGAGGTGTATTCAGGTGCATTCTGGGCGTGCTGGTCTTACAGGGGAGGTGATCGCACCATTGACCAACAAAAACCTGGTCTAAAGTCAATAACGCAGTATTTCATTGTTATTTAGACAGCACAAATTGCTCCTAGACTAGTGCACAGCGCATGCACACTATGCTTGTTACACACACAGGGACACACAGCAGAACACACATATGCAGAAGATTACAAATAAAAATATTACGGTGCAAATCCTCCATCATAACATCAATGCTCCGAGGTCCAAACGCGCCTGGCTTTTAAAGGGAATGGGAGATGACTTTCTGATTGGTTGATTGCATGTTACGCCCAAAACACACCTCTGATTAATGAAGACACTAAGAACAACCCTTTAGAACCATGCGCACGGACACTTTTTTCCACCGTTCCACTAGCAAAAGTGGATTTGGCCCTGTGACTTTCATATTGCCATACCTGATGACCGCTTTACCACGGACTGTCGTGTGTCATGGTTGTGGGTTTCAGTTTTGATATTTCCTGTTTTATGTTTATGTCTATTTGTTCACTGTGTGTTGCTGTTCCCTGTTATTTATTAACGGTTATGTGTTACCCATGTTCTTTCTGATTTGTTTTCCTAGTTCTATCATTGTATATGTTTTCATTCTTCAGTTTCCTGTTTTACTTTGTAATGTCATTTCTCCTGTGTCATGTCTCGTTTGACTTCCTGTCTTGTGTGTTGTCCCGTCCTTTGTGATGGTCTGTCCTGCCTTGATGTGTGTCACCTGTCCCTCATTACTTCCCCTGTTGCCTGATGTGTTTTTGCTGCATTCCAGACACAATTTTTAGCCTGTAAGTTACGACTTCAAGTCACGACTCATGACTTGGTAGTGTTCCAGGAAAAAGTCACGCATATCATCATCATCCAGATAAACTCTGATTGAGTGAAAGTCGGTTTAGTTACGTTTATGTACAGCAGATTTGTGTGTCTGATGATAAAAATAATTACATTTGGCACACCGTCAAAGCTGGCTAGCTAAACATTGTGTCGTTGGCAGGGTTCAGGTTAGGCTACCTAACGTTGACGTTAGCTAGCGCTAGCTGATACTAGCGATTTCTAGTCAGCGACATATTTTGGCCTTCATTTAATAAACATAACCTGTAGTAGTACACACTCGTATGTGTATTGTTTTGATTACAATGTGCAGAATTACTTTACGTTGCCTATTTATGTCTATTTATTTCTATTTCTCACTGTTAATCACCGCCGTCTGTACAGCATCAACAGGGGTCGCCATTGTTTTTTATGTGTGTGACGTCAAAACTGTAACTGGGAGAACAACCATCTGGTACCAGTTCACGGGTAGTAAGTTACGGATTTGACTGCCGTTCTAAGGCACTTTCACGGGTAGAAGGTTGTGAAAACACACGTTACGGGTTTCCTGGAAAGCAGCATTAGTCTCTGTGCTCTCTCTGCCTGAGCCTGGTATCTGTATTTCTGTGTTCCTAGTGTTTCCCTGTTTTGGATAATCACCTGCTTATGTGGATTTTAAGTTTTTCTTTCCATTAAAATTATTCGTAACTACTGCTGCTTCCTCGTTGCTTTTCTGCCCTTTTGGGTCCTGATCTGCACCATCCTGACACCGTGAGCTACTGTTTAATCCGTACTGTTGGTTTTCTGTGTGTGTGTATGACTGCAGTGAAACAAGATTATCTGCTCACCTCGACCAGGTATGAAGATGTCGATGTCTCTGCTCTGATTGGCCAACGCCTCCTCACAGCTGTATCTCCCAGAGTTCTTCCAGGTGGCGTTAACGAGCTGCAGGATGCTGCTGGACCCCTGGGTCTCCACGGCAACGCCATCCACTGGAGAGTCCGTCGGCAAACGCCATATCACAGGACTCCACCCTGAACACACCTGCAGACAGACAGACAGGTGCCTGAACACACTTGCAGACAGACAGACAGACAGACAGCTGTGCAGACATACAGATGTTTACTGACCACAGTGAAGTTGAAGTTTGAGTTGAGTAGAACTTCAGGCGAGGAAGGAAGCAGCTCCAGACCTTCAACCAGGAATACACCTGCAGACAGACAGGCAGAGAGACAGAGAGTCAGACAGACAGTAAGAGGGAGAGAGAGAGACAGGCAGACAGACAGATAGACAGTCAGCATACCCAAAAGGAAGTGCAGCACCTTCAGACTCCCTGTTCGTCCTCTGGTGGACTCCATCATCTGTGAACATCACAGGAGAAATTTCAAATTAAAAGCTGAAGCTCTGTATCTACTGTCAGTGTCTCTGTAAGCGGCCGTGCAATGCATTCTTGGAGCATCACAGCGGGTCGTTGAGTTTCCCGCTCCTCATTTGCATAAAGTTGAATCCAGGTGACTTCATGTAAATGAGCGGCGCCTAGCTGGACTCTCAGTCTCTGGAAAACTCCTGAACATCTTTTAAAATGACCCTTGTCTGGGGCGACCTCTAGCTCACCCAGTAAGAGCGTGTGCCCCATGTTGGCTGAGTCCTGCAGCGGCGCAGAGTTCGAATCTGACCTGCTGCCCTTTGCTGCGTGTCATCCCCCATCTCTCTCCCCCTTTCATATCTGTCCACTTTCAAATAAAGGGAAAACCCCCAAAAAATAATCTCAAAAAAAAAAAAAATAAAATGTTTTCAGAAACACATTTCACTGAAATCCATCACAGAAACAGAAGCAGCCTGTTTAAATCATTTCAGAGCTCTGATGGTTCCAACAGAACTGAACACATTCCTCTGTGTGTGTGTGTGTGTCAGAATGTGTCCCTGGGGATCTCTACCAATCAGAGGCCTCATTGACCGTGTGTGTGTGTGTGTGAGAGGAATGTGAGTCGACCAGTTAAGAAGAAAATAAACAGGAAAGTATTTCCTGTGGGCAGCAGAGACGCTTCTACACAACTTTAAATTCAGTTCCTCACACAGTTTTCAGCCAATCACAGCCCTGCAGCTCCTGTTTTCTTCACTGTGCCCTTCACTGTTCCAGTCCTGCAGGACCAAAGGTAATTGGCCATAATAATAATAATAAGTTCTTCTTGAGCAATGCTGCTTAACCTCGTTGGAGATATCTGGGACAGAACTGAACGTACGTGCCAAAATACGTTAAAATCCCATAAATGAGGATGAAATGGTGGAATTATTGAACTATTGCTTCCATTATAGTGATTAAACTGTGTGTGCTTGTTGTCACTTTCTTCTACAGAATTCAACCATCAGGTTGGTGAAGCCCCAAATCCTCTCCCAGCTGTGACTGCTTCCTTTAAGGCATTAATCCTGGGATTAATCTTCAGATGTGCTGTTACGGAGTATAACTCCCCCTTTACCATGACATATTACCAATGAAGGCTTCTAAACTAAAAATTACACAACTGGAATGTTCCATCCATCTCCATCATCGTCCGCTTATCCGGGGTCGGGTCTCGGGGGCAGCAGCATCAGCAGGCAACCCCAAACTTCCCTTTCCCGAGCCACATTAACCACCTCCGACTAGGGGATCACGAGGGTCTTCCCCAAAACCTCCTCCCAGCTGGACATTACTCCACCTAGTCCTAGATCTTCCCAGAGGCCTCCTCCCAGCTGGAAGTCCCTCCACCTAGTCCTGGGTCTTCCCCGAGGTCTCCTCCCAGCTGGACGTGCCTGGAACACCTCCCTGGAACACCTCCCTAAGGAGGCGCCCAGGGGGCATCCTTACCAGATGCCCGAACCACCTCAACTGGCTCCTTTCGACGTGAAGGAGTAGCGGCTCTACTCCGAGCTCCTGGAATGTTCCAGAAGAAATCCATCCAGCCAATCTTAGGGAGATGCCAGACACAGTCATGAGAAACCCGTTTTGGCCGCTTGTTCCTGGGATCTTGTTCTGTTTTGAACCGGCCTTCATCACCGTAGAACTGACAAGGAGATCCAGAGCTTTGCTGATCAAGGCTACATTTTTTATTGTTTTTAACCTGAAAACATAGTTTCAGTTCAGTTTTAGTTTACTATAATAACCCTCAAATTTATTTTAACAACACCCACATCGAAACAACCGGACTATCTGCCCAAACGCTCCAGGGTACAGTTACAAGTGTGCTAGTCTCAAATGTCCTGTGGAGGAAGGTCTGGCTACACCACAGATGCATTGTGGGACGCAGCGATGGTGGCTCTGCTAAATAGTGTCAGGAAGGAACTTGTTCTGGTGGAACATTTGCACCCCAGCTTAACAGACTGGTATGCTACTTGGCTAGCTAGCAGCTATAATGTTACCCAGCATGCCATTCGGCAGTGTAAATTTATAAATGTAAAACTATTAGTGTTAGAAATTGTTAAAGTCACACATTTTTGGTGTTTTATCCTGTTAAAGAGAGTTAGTTGTGGGTTATTAATTGCTGTGTTATAAAGTTACTACCATGAGTGAGAAGGGTACGCAGTTAACAGGGCTCCCGTTCTCAAGTGACTTACAGATTAATTCGGCCGTAGCGTTCTCTGCAGCAATGCACCGGTATCACGGTATATGAAAAATTCATATCATAGGGGAAATTAATACCGGTATACGGTACAAACTGTTATACCGCCAAGCACTAGGTTTATCTATAGAGCTCCCCTACAGCTTCAGAATAGATATTCGGCAACGCTGTTGTAAAAAAATTGTTGGCGACTCTTAGATTCTTACAAGTGCAACAGCAAAAACGCCAGGTCAGCATCGGTTTGTCTCAGTTCTCACCATTCTGAAAATACAGCTCCTATGTTTCCTCGTGTCTGACTCCTCTCTCGGTCAGTCTGCCGTTTCCTCTTCCTCTCTTCCTCCCACAATGCTTTCCTAGCTTTCTGCTTCTTTTTTGCCGGCTCAGCCGTGACGATATCCTGGATGGGGGCGTGTATGTGTGCAGTGCCGTGAAGCAATTTGTTACATCGTGAGACCTGATATCAGACGTGTTGTTATACAGTGGCCGTCAATGAAGTGAACCTCCTGTGCATACAGCAAAAAATCATGGACTGCTTACGAATTACAGTGCTTAACTTTTGGTAGCTTTTTGAAGGAACGCTTCATGAGAACAGGCTGGATATTCAGCGTGTAGCTCGCTAGCTTGAAGCTTGTTGTTTCCTGAAGAGAACAGAGTTTTGTGTGCAGACTCTCTGTCAGCGTTGTGTCGTCTGATTCATTTTATATTAGTTCCTATTTGAATATTTAATCCTCCGGTCCAGCTGAGGATGAAACCAGCTATCATCGTGTCTCTGGGAATGAGAAAGAATTGAAGAGTTTGCATCCTGCTGTGCAGGTGTCTCACCTGGCCGTCACTGCTCCATGCTGAAGGTTTCCTGGCTCCTGATTGGTTGGGATCTGCTGCCACTGACCTCTGAAACAAATTCAAAGCTTTACTGATTATAACAAACTTGTCCCACTTTATTTTACAGGACATTCAAAGATATAATAAGCTGTACTTTGTATTAAATTAGACAAAAGAGAAGTAGCATGGTCTTTAGACAGAAAACCAGCACTTATATCCTATTTACACAGCAAACACCTACAGTATATTGTAATTAGTACATTAATAAGACATAAGCCTTACTTTGTACCAAATTAGACCAAAACTAGAAATGATGTGGCATTAATGTCTGGTGTGGTTTGCTAGCTGCACCGTGGCCGACAGGAAGGCGCTACAGAGAGTCATTAAAACTGCACAGGGCATCAGAAACACACAACTACCCACCCTACAAGACATTTACAGGGCACCACACAGGACTCCTGCCACCCAGCCAATCACCTGTTCACCCTGCTGCCCTCTGGGAAGCGATACAGGTCCATGAAGGCCCGACATCCAGACTTATGAACAGTTTTTACCCATGTGCCATAAAGGAACTGAACACTAACAAATAATGGTGCAAGAGCAGTCTTTCTGCAAATACAAATGTGCAATATCCGACTTTTTTATTATTGTATTTACTATATTTATTCAATTCAATTCAATTTTATTTATAGTATCAAATCATAACAGGAGTTATCTCAAGACACTTTACAGATAGAGTAGGTCTGGACCACACTATAATTTACAAAAAAAAACCCAACAAGTCCCCCCAAGAGCAAGCACTAGTGCAACAGTGGCAAGGAAAAACTCCCTTTTAGGAAGAAACCTCAGACAGACCCAGGCTCTTGGTAGGAGGTGTCTGCTGGCCGTTGGGGTGCATCACAGTATAGTAAATAAACAGTTTATTGTTTTTATTCTTTGTCTTTTGCCTTCATAAGGGCACTGTCATTTTATTTGTGTACCACTGAAGGTGAGTTGGACAGCTGCTGTCCAATGACAATAGAACGTATTCAATTCTATTCTATTCTACAGTATTCTATTCTAATGGAAACAAACCCAGTTAAACGCTGATCAGAAAGCATTACAGCATTATTCAGGTAGATTATAACTCATTGTTTCTGATGGACTATTTATTTTATTTTGGTCTAATATGAAACTAATTACAGTTTATTATGTCTCTTTAAGTTAACCCTTGTGTTGTCTTCCCCATCGAACTGCAGCAACGTTTTGTTTTTCTGGGTCAAAATGTAAAAGAAATTCCAATGTTTTGGTCGTCTTTTTCAACACACGATTAGACCTGAGGACACTAGGAGGGTCAGATGTGCTGCGTGATGCTCTGATGGGAGCAGACAGCTTTGGAGAGTCAGTTTTACAGTGATTATATTATATTTCATCACATTTATGTTTCTGGATTCATTGCAGCTTTCATTTATTGCTTCTGTGCAGGTTTCTTTATTGAATTGTTGGGCATTTCTTCCTTTATTGGACAGGACAGCTGAGATATGAAAGGGGAGGGGGGGGGGAGACATGCAGGAAAACCATTACAGGTCGGACTCGAACCCTGGACCTCTATATATGTTTGTGACGCCATCATCACTGCACCAGAGAAACTCCTTCCTTATCTCTAGTCATTGTGTTCAATCAATAAACTGACTTCTGGTTGGTTAGTTTCACAATAAAAGCTCTGCAGCATCTCAGATGGAGATACTCTTTAGATACTCTTTACATACTTAATGAAGGTACTTTTACTGCAGTATCAGTCGACTCAGCAGAATCACAGGACGCCAAGTTCAAAACAGAAAACAGAAGAAAAGAGAGGTTTAGTTTGTTCAGACCTTCTGATGCTGATCCTCTTCCTCTTCTTTTTCTTTCTCCTCTTCTTTTTCTTCTTATTCTTCTTTTCTTTGCAAATATTCTTCACTGTTTCTCTCTCCTTTCCTTCACTCGTCTTCTTTTATTCCTCTCCTCTTCGTCTTCTCTTCAGTCTCATTCCAGTCGGACGACGAATGGAAACCAACAGACTGACTCACAGCGAGAGAGGGGGGGCGGAGAGGGAGAGAGGGAGAGACAGATTGATAGAGAGAGAGAGAGAGAGAGAGAGAGAAAACGTCTGTTTTCAATCTGTTTCTCTGTACTTAGCCCCCTCCTCTCTCTCTCTGACAGGAAGTAAGCCCGGTCCAACACACACACACACACACACACACACACATATACACACACATACACACACACACACACACACACACACACACACACACACACACACACACACACACACACACACACACACACACATATACACACACATACACACACACACACACACACACACACGCACACACACACACACACACACACACACAGACATACACACACACACACACACACACACACACACACACACACACACACACACACACACACACACACACACACACACTATGGTAAAAAACAGACTGCAGTGCCTGCAGGAGTCCAGCAGAGGACGCTAACACCTCACCTCTGCTATCCCCAGCTGGGATATGTAACTTATTTACTCGAGTACTCTGCTATCCCCAGCTGGGATATGTAACTTATTTACTCAAGTACTCTGCTATCCCCAGCTGGGATATGTAACTCATTTACTCGAGTACACTGCTATCCCCAGCTGGGATATGTAACTTATTTACTTGAGTACTCTGCTATCCCCAGCTGGGATATGTAACTTATTTACTCGAGTACTCTGCTATCCCCAGCTGGGATATGTAACTTATTTACTCAAGTACTCTGCTATCCCCAGCTGGGATATGTAACTCATTTACTCGAGTACACTGCTATCCCCAGCTGGGATATGTAACTTATTTACTTGAGTACTCTGCTATCCCCAGATGGGGTATGTAACTTATTTACTTGAGTACTCTGCTATCCCCAGCTGGGATATGTAACTTATTTACTCAAGTACTCTGCTATCCCCAGCTGGGATATGTAACTTATTTACTCAAGTACTCTGCTATCCCCAGCTGGGATATGTAACTCATTTACTCGAGTACACTGCTATCCCCAGCTGGGATATGTAACTTATTTACTTGAGTACTCTGCTATCCCCAGATGGGGTATGTAACTTATTTACTTGAGTACTCTGCTATCCCCTGCTGGGATATGTAAATTATTTACTCGAGTACTCTGCTATCCCCAGCTGGGGTATGTAACTTATTTACTCGAGTACTCTGCTATCCCCAGCTGGGATATGTAACTTATTTACTCGAGTACATTGCTATCCCCAGCTGGGATATGTAACTTATTTACTCGAGTACTCTGCCATCCCCAGCTGGGATATGTAACTTATTTACTCGAGTACTCTGCTATCCCCAGCTGGGATATGTAACTTATTTACTCGAGTACATTGCTATCCCCAGCTGGGATATGTAACTTATTTACTCGAGTACACTGCTATCCCCAGCTGCGATATGTAACTTATTTACTCGAGTACTCTGCTATCCCCAGCTGGGATATGTAACTTATTTACTCGAGTACTCTGCTATCCCCAGATGGGGTATGTAACTCATTTACTCGAGTACATTGCTATCCCCAGCTGGGATATGTAACTCATTTACTCGAGTACATTGCTATCCCCAGCTGGGATATGTAACTTATTTACTTGAGTACTCTGCTATCCCCTGCTGGGATATGTAACTTATTTACTCGAGTACTCTGCTATCCCCAGCTGGGATATGTAACTTATTTACTCGAGTACATTGCTATCCCCAGCTGGGATATGTAACTTATTTACTCGAGTACTCTGCCATCCCCAGCTGGGATATGTAACTTATTTACTCGAGTACTCTGCTATCCCCAGCTGGGATATGTAACTTATTTACTTGAGTACTCTGCTATCCCCAGATGGGGTATGTAACTCATTTACTCGAGTACATTGCTATCCCCAGCTGGGATATGTAACTTATTTACTCGAGTACTCTGCTATCCCCAGATGGGGTATGTAACTCATTTACTCGAGTACATTGCTATCCCCAGCTGGGATATGTAACTTATTTACTCGAGTACTCTGCTATCCCCAGCTGGGATATGTAACTTATTTACTCGAGTACTCTGCTATCCCCAGCTGGGATTTGTAACTTACAGCTGGCCAACATGACAGCTGCTAACAGAGTCTGTAAACTCCCTCAGAGTTTATCATTTAACGTCATCCAAAGTCTGAATATTGATGATGAATCATTTTATTTTGGTTAACATACATGAAAGAAACAATTATTTCCCACAATGTAGAACCGTAGTTAACCGAAAAAGGAAGAGGCTGAAGCCAAGGCTTATTTTTTGCTTGTCGTATCCCATAATACCCACAGAATCAACCAGAACACTACACACACTACATATATTACACTAGATACATACACACACCACATATATTACACTAGATACATACACACACCACATATATTACACTAGATACATACACACACCACATATATTACACTACATACATACACACACCACATATATTACACTAGATACATACACACACCACATATATTACACTAGATACATACACACACTACATATATTACACTAGATACATACACACACCACATGTATTACACTACATACATACACACACTATATATATTACACTAGATACATACACACACCACATATATTACACTACATACATACACACACCACATGTATTACACTACATACATACACACACTATATATATTACACTACATACATACACACACCACATATATTACACTAGATACATACACACACCACATACACGTACCACACTAGATACATACACACACTACATATATTACACTACATACATACACGTAACACATATTACACTAGATACATACAAACACTAAATATATTACACTAGATAAATACACATACCACATATATTACACTACATACATACACACTATATATATTACACTACATACATACACACACCACATATATTACACTAGATACATACACACACCACATATATTACACTACATACATACACCACATATATTACACTACAAACATACACATACCACATATATTACACTACATAAATACACATACCTCATATATTACACTACATACATACACAGACTACATATATTACACTACACATACCACATATATTACACTACATAAATACACATACCACATATTACACTACATAAATACACATACCACAGATATTACACTACATACACACACACTACATATATTACAGTACATACATACATACACTACATATATTACAGTACATACATACACACACTACATATATTACACTAGATACATACACACACCACATATATTATACTACATACATATACGTACCACATATTATACTACATACATACACACACCACATATATTACGGTCGGAGTCACGGTGCCTCTTCTAAATAGTCTCAGGAAGGAACTTGTTTTGGTGGAACATGTGTACGTTCAAAAGTTGTTTTAGTCGTGCAACAGAAAACTCAGATTGGACAGATAGTCTAGCTAGCTGTCTGGATTTACCCTGCAGAGATCTGAGGAGCAGTTAAATGTACAATATGTAACATTTCTGCATTAAAATGTCTAAAAACGACCATACCTATGTTATATATATTTTGTGAGATGTGTAGTTACACTCTCCAAAATGTTTCCACCAAACTTCAAACCCACAGAAATCTGTTATTTTATTTTCAGACACGGCACGTTTCCTTTCCTTCCTAGTCGCCCGTCAGTGGCGTCATATAACCTTTCACCCTCTAGTTCCTCGTAACTTCCTTCAAAACACGGCACCCAGATGCTACGTTTGAGCATAATTGTAAATCATACAATGTCACAGAAACAAATACTCCTAATGTTGCTTTTTTGCCACACAGCATCATTTTGTGATTGATAACATGCCACTTTGCAACACAGTAATACAGCAGAGATCTTATTTATTGATACATATCAATATCGATCCAGTTTAACGTTACTACAATGTGTTGGTTGACAAGTAGCTAACTGAATGCTAGCTAGCTAATGCTTGGTGGATAGCATTATAGGGTTACCACATCGTTCAACACGCTCATAAAGTTATTAGTAGCATCATTGTTTTCACCACGGACACGGATAAAAGCAGCGCTGGGCTAACCCACGAATGAGTTTACCAGTAACGTTAACGTTAGCTGTATAGATTAGACGACTAATCTAATGCTAATTTAGCCAGCTAGCACCCCGGTCTGTCTGCCTGGGATAAGAGCTGACAACAGCCGGGACATGTAGCAATAGCCAGTTACTGTTAGCCCATAGCCAGCCAACAGCCAGCCACCATTACAGCAATCCATACAGTATAAGTACTATACAGCACTTAACTCCGGTGCCGAGTGCTTACGACACTAATGGCAGTTTAATGAAGCGTCGGGAAACAGACCATATCAGACCCAGACCCAGATCTGAGTTGTAACACCAGCCATCCATAGCTAATGTTAGCTAGCTAGCTACATCATGCCGAAAATCTCCTCCCTGCTGAATTTCTCACCCCTTTGCGTTTAGCTGTCTTTACAGTTAGCTAAATTAACCCGACAAGCACCAAAATGAATAGTTAAGATTAAAGAAAAGTGAAGGGGGAGATCGTTCCGGGCAGCTTGGAGATGTCCTGCTGCTGAACATCGCCCGTCAGCCGTCCTCGCCATCCCGCCAATCCCCACCCACACCTGTCTCTCAGCCTCGTTGAGTAGCTAGCTAGCGTTACAACAAACCCCGTCCACCCTGGTGTTGAAACCATCCAAAAGGTGACAGTGACATGTGAAATATATTGTGATAGTCACTGTTTTTAGCTGCTGGCTAATGTTAGCTTGCTGGCTCACTAGCTAGCTAGCTAACTGGTCAGCTACTAATATAGATCGAATGAAGAAAACGTAATTATGTTGGGGGAAATGCAGCTATGTTATTGAATGAATAAACATTACTAAACGTAAAGTGAATACATTTGAATGGGTAAACTTGTCCGTGAACAGACGCATTCTAATCGGCGAAGGTGTTTAACATTAAAAAGTACAACTCCCATAATTCCATGCAACTTACCAACGTCATCAAAAGTCTGTGTTTACAATCCATTGTTTTGGTTGAGAGACCCCTAGCGGCAGAAAGTTACATATTGTACGTTTAACCATAGTCCTCAGAAATCCACCGGAGGTTAGAACGCCAACACAGAGAAAAACGAAGGGGACGGACATCTGGCAGAAAAGATTGAAATCCAGTGGATTTTCCGGCAGCAACAGAGAAATTCCAGAAGTGGAAGGTCGTGGATGTAGACTAATGTTGATTAAGTCTTTACTGTCGCAAAATACAGCGTAGGCTATCCCAGATCTGCCCATTTTTACAGTGAGTAAATAAACTATAAACTTTATAAAGCATGTTACCATAAGCATGTCTTCTTGTCTGTAGTCTGTACTATAATCTTTATAAAGCATGTTGCAATCAGCATGTCTTCTCGTCTATACCTGCTGAGAAGCAACGAACCACTGCCTTTATAGGGCTCTAATCAGCCAGGACTACTGCCTTTATAATGTTCTAATCAGCCTGGACCACTGCCTTTATAGGCCTCTAATCAGCCTGGACCACTGCCTTTATAGGCCTCTAATCAGCCTGGACCACTGCCTTTATAGGCCTCTAATCAGCCTGGACCACTGCCTTTATAGGCCTCTAATCAGCCTGGACCACTGCCTTTATAGGGCTCTAATCAGCCTGGACCACTGCTTTTATTGGCCTCTAATCAGCCTGGACCACTGCCTTTATAGTGCTCTAATCAGCCTGGACCACTGCCTTTATAGGGCTCTAATCAGCCTGGACCACTGCCTTTATAGGGCTCTAATCAGCCTGGACCACTGCCTTTATAGGGCTCTAATCAGCCTGGACCACTGCCTTTATAGGGCTCTAATCAGCCTGGACCACTGCCTTTATAGGCCTCTAATCAGCCAGGACCACTGCCTTTATAATGTTCTAATCAGCCTGGACCACTGCCTTTATAGGGCTCTAATCAGCCTGGACCACTGCCTTTATAATGTTCTAATCAGCCTGGACCACTGCCTTTATAGGCCTCTAATCAGCCTGGACCACTGCCTTTATAGGCCTCTAATCAGCCTGGACCACTGCCTTTATAGGCCTCTAATCAGCCTGGACCACTGCCTTTATAGGCCTCTAATCAGCCTGGACCACTGCCTTTATAGGGCTCTAATCAGCCTGGACCACTGCTTTTATTGGCCTCTAATCAGCCTGGACCACTGCCTTTATAGGGCTCTAATCAGCCTGGACCACTGCTTTTATTGGCCTCTAATCAGCCTGGACCACTGCCTTTATAGTGCTCTAATCAGCCTGGACCACTGCCTTTATAGGGCTCTAATCAGCCTGGACCACTGCCTTTATAGGGCTCTAATCAGCCTGGACCACTGCCTTTATAGGGCTCTAATCAGCCTGGACCACTGCCTTTATAGGGCTCTAATCAGCCTGGACCACTGCCTTTATAGGCCTCTAATCAGCCAGGACCACTGCCTTTATAGGGCTCTAATCAGCCTGGACCACTGCCTTTATAATGTTCTAATCAGCCTGGACCACTGCCTTTATAATGTTCTAATCAGCCTGGACCACTGCCTTTATAATGTTCTAATCAGCCAGGACCACTGCCTTTATAATGTTCTAATCAGCCTGGACCACTGCCTTTATAATGTTCTAATCAGCCTGGACCACTGCCTTTATAGGGCTCTAATCAGCCTGGACCACTGCCTTTATAATGTTCTAATCAGCCTGGACCACTGCCTTTATAGGCCTCTAATCAGCCTGGACCACTGCCTTTATAGGGCTCTAATCAGCCTGGACTGCCCCACATTCGAGTCTACAAAACATGACTAACCTTGTCCAAAAATCCTTGACAAAAATAGACACAGTTTGAATTCATATTACACAAGTAAAGAACATGGTGTGTGGGACGTAACTCTCTCCAATTACCCCTCAAATGCATTAACCACACACATGAAACATCAGAACACACAGGAACCCCCCCCCCCCCCCTCCCCCCCGCCATGACTTGATTCAGCCTCATGATGTCAGTGATGACATCATCAATACCAGACATACACCAGAAGTGCTCTGTGGCTCCTCCCCAAACATTTCTGCATGTTGGATCAGCAGAGAAGCAAAGACAAGGTGAGTCAAACTGTTTGGGACTAAACTGAATACCATGAATAAAACCACAACAATGTGTCACATACATATGGACTAATGTACACAACCACCTGGGACAGGTGGTGAGTGCATCATGCAGTCTGTGAGTTGTTACTCAGTGTCCACTAGAGCAGTGGTTCTCAAATAGGGGTACTTTGGAGTACTGCAGGGGGTACGTGAGCGCTTTTTTCTAAGCCTTTCCCACTGTTTTTGTCGCTTTTTGTCACTATTTAGTTCAGTTGAGTTCAGTTTATTCTTTGTCCCAGAAGGGCAGTTTGTATGCAGCAGGAAGACATCACATGAAGAATACACAACCATTAACACAAGAACACCAGCAGCTTCAGCCTGAGTTAGAGAAGAAATAGTTGCAGAGTTGTATTGGAGTAAAAAAAGAACTACAAGAACTCAAAACAATAAATAATAAATAAAATAAATACAGGCGTCATTAATATAACCTCCTCTGAGCTGAGTGCCTGAATGGAACGAGGACTAAAAGAGATTTTGGATCTCTGTTTAAGAGCCGGGGGGGGGGGGGGGGGGGTTAAAACGTTGAATTTCCGAGCTGTTCTTGCCTTCCTTCCTTCCTTCCTTCTTTTTTTCTCCAAGTTGGTCAAAGTTTTTGTCGCTTTTTTCAAAAATCAATTCCTCCTTTTTCAAGGTTTTTGTCAGTTTTTTCAAAGTTTGTCTTCCTTCTTTCTACTGTGTTTTTACAAGTCTGTCACTTTTTTCAAAGTTTTTGTTGCTGTTTTCTAAGTTTTTGATACTATTTTCCACCTATTCTTGCCTTCCTTCCTTCCTTCTTTCTACTGACTTTTTCCAAGTTTTTACATGTTTTTTAAGTTTCTGTTGCTTTTTGTCATTAATATTTCAATGTTTTTCAGTTCCATGGCTGTTGTTTAGTAAATCTATCGCTGGTCAGGGGGTACATATCTTAAAAACACAATTCAAATGAGGAACATTATTAAAACAAAGTTTGAGAACCCCTGATCTAGAGGTTAACAGAGTGTTAGTATATATTCTCTCTCCTGTTCCCTGATCAACTAACTGCTCTTCTGTGCTGAAATGATTTTAGTAGAACTATCAATGAGTGTCTCCTGATTCTGCATTTTTCTCTAGCTTAGTGTTGAGAGGAGTCAGCGTGTTTACAGGCAGTTTAAAGAACCTGACGGGGAATATCTGTTCTTGTGTAGGAAGTGACAGTACGCAGCTTTAAGCCTTAATATAGCCTAATTAAAAGAAATCCAACCCTGTGAAGTTGTCATGAAAAGGGAGATTAGAGTTTTCTGTTCCAGGCTGTAAACATGTTGAATTGTGCTGTGAAGTTTGGATGTTTTAACGTTGGTTTCTGTGGGGAAAGACTGAGGAACTGGTGCTTCAGTAACACACACATGACCAACATCACTGACATATTACTCACTATACTGAAGTCAAAAATACTTCCTGACACAAGACTGCATTCAAACCACTCGCTGGACTTCAGACTTCTCAGGCTTTTTTGTAGCTAGATATCAAGACATCAAACTTGAGTTCTTATTTCATCTCACAATGTGAAACAAAGCCAACAACCTTCAGGCTGATGTGTTTGAATGTTTAAATAAAGTTAGAAAAGTTGAAATGACGACTCTGAACCTGCAGATCAACTCTTTAAACAAAGAAACCTTCAGACGACTTAAATATGTCAGTCACACACACACACTCACACACACACACACACTCTCTCACTTACATTCTTACAGCAGGTTGAGCTGGGGGCGTTTCTCTGAGTTTACTTTAAAAACAGCTGATTGGTTCAGGTGTGTTCCTGTGGACCAATCACAGCCTTCTCACACTGTAATGCAGACGTAACAACACACACACTCACCCACACACATCTGGGGAGAGAAGTCTTTGTGTTCGGAGGACTTGACAGCGAGGTAAGAGCTGCTGTTTGATCTAAAAATGTCATATCTAATATGTTGTTCACTCAGTAATGTTGATGTTCCCAGTCTGTCTGTAACGTGATCGGTAGTCAAACTCTGTCTGCCTCTGAGGGAAATACTGAACAACGCATTCTCATGATCAAGTTCACATGCTGTCATACCAAAACCACAAGCATTCATATTGTGTGTGTCAACTGTGTTTGCATTTGAGCTGCTGTAACAAAGAGATTATTATCTTATATGATATTCTACAACGTTATGGCCATCGCCGGCCGGTCACATGGCAGGTAAGTTTAGGGTTCTTTACAGTTGAGTTTTACAAACAAGATATTGGTTTGGACGTGGACACATGGTTCTGGGTGAAAGCTCTTTGTGTAGGAATACTTGGCGAGGACAGGCTGATATTTGGAACATACTGTTTTCACCATATGTGTTGCCAATCGATAATTGATCGTGTGTCTGAACAGATGACTCCTCCTCCTCCACTTCCTGTTCCTGTCCCAAAGCCCCGAGCTTGCTACGCCAGGAACAGTCAGAACTCCTCTTTGGACATGTGAGCACGCGCACGCGCGCGCGCACACACACACGCACACGCACACACAAATTTACAAAACTAAAAAAAGTTGATTGTTGCATTTAAACACGTTTGTTTCAGAGATGTTATCGGTGAAAATCTACAACCGGATTTCTCTAATGGAGTTCACCTGAGCACAGGTACACACATACACACACACACACACACACATACACACACACACACACACACACCTCAGAGTCTGAGATTCAAAGTCTTCAAATGTTACTTTGCTTCAGAAAATCTTTGGAGACAGATGATGTCTGTCCTCCCTGAGAACCCCCCCCCCCCCCACCCCCGCCCTCGGTCAGTAGTTTGTTTCAGCATCACTCTGACCTATATCTAGATTTCTAGATATAGGTCATGTGATGTCACAACATGCACTTAGCTAGCTCCATCCCAAAATATATTGACTGTATGACGTAGCTTGCGCTCCTAACAAGGTGGAGAATAACAGCAGGATAATCTCACATGTCCAGCTCTATCGCCACAGGCTGTGGAGGAAGGTCTGGCTACACCACAGATGCATTCTGGGATAGGAGACTAAACTCTCTGGATTGTTTGCATTTCTTTAAACCAATCCCAACGGTCTTGGGCGGAGCTAAGCTCCAGACGCAGCGATGGTGGCTCTGCTAAATAGTCTCAGGAAGGAACTTGTTCTGGTGGAACATTTACACCCCGCAAAAGAAAACTCCTCACACATTATTAAATGAAGTTAACTGTTGACACAATACAGTAACGTTAGCTATTTAAATCAGCTGATACATGGTTAAACCTCATTGGCTCTTACCAATGTATCTTCGTGTGGACTTCATCCACAACAATCCCACCAATCAGTCCCAAAACGTCCAGTTAGAGAGGAAATGACCTCAACATATTCTTTATAAAACGTCCCAGTTAGAGAGGAAATGACCTCGACATATTCTTTATAAAACGTCCCAGTTAGAGAGGAAATGACCTCGACATATTCTTTATAAAACGTCCCAGTTAGAGAGGAAATGACCTCGACATATTCTTTATAAAACGTCCCAGTTAGAGAGGAAATGACCTCGACATATTCTTTATAAAACGTCCCAGTTAGAGAGGAAATGACCTCATCATATTCTTTATAAAACGTCCCAGTTAGAGAGGAAATGACCTCGACATATTCTTTATAAAACGTCCCAGTTAGAGAGGAAATGACCTTGACATATTCTTTATAAAACGTCCCAGTTAGAGAGGAAATGACCTCGACATATTCTTTATAAAACGTCCCAGTTAGAGAGGAAATGACCTCGACATATTCTTTATAAAACGTCCCAGTTGGAGAGGAAATGACCTCAACATATTTTTTATAAATCTTTACAATCATTCCCTGAAAGAACCGAGCAGACCTGCCTTGTTACACCGTCTACATCTTCATAACTTGATATTTTCAGGGTGTAGCATTATTCAGAGGTTCTGTAGCGTTGTTCAGAGGTTCTGGTTGCTCTTCTTTGATGCAACCAGAGTTTAACATAAACGCAAAGAAAGCAGAAAGTAAAGGCCATCAGGGGAAACAGCTGTCTGGTAACTGAAACGTTGTTGAACCAGACTAGCTGGCAGAAACTCATATACACAACTAGCAAACGTGCTGTGATTTAAGAGATGAAATGCTGTGATTTGAGAGACTAAGCGCTGTGATTGAAGCAGCTTTTATAAGGGAAACTGATTTAATAAGGTATACTTTATTAATCCCACAATTGGGAAGTTTCTGTGCTACAGCAGCTAAAAAGATTATTTTGTTTACATACATCAGAATAACAAGTAGACATAGGAGAAAAAAATATAAAGTGTAAGAAATGACATATTGCACAGTTGAAGGTAACATAGTAATAAATAAATATGTACAGTGCAGAATATTGTCCAGTGATGGCCCATATTGCAGAAACAGCTAGCAGTGCTACATTATGATGTTGTATTAAAGAGTGACTGCTGCTAGTGCAAGAAGGACCTGTGGTAGCACTCCTTGCACTGAGGGTGCAGCAGTCTGCTGCTGAATGTGTGCCTGAAACAGCTGCAAGTTATTTCTGACTCTGCTGACGTGCTTCAGTGTGTTTCCAGACCAAACAGTCGAACCGGTTTGTTCTTTCTGCTTTGTGGAAGCTGCAGACTGATTATTATCTATCCTGTTTGTCTTCTGACTGCTGACGATAGAAACTCACACCACACGCTGGTGACTCACACACAGATCCTTTCTATCAGTCAAGTTACAACGAGCTCACTGAACTTCCACTATCTAGACAAAATAAAGACTTTAAAGGGTTATTTCGATGTTTTATTCAACCTGGACCCTATTTATTTATGTTTCTGTGTTTAAATGACTGATGGGAACAACAATCTTTTAAACTGGTCCAATATTAAGTGAGAACGCTGTAAATGTATTTTAAACAATGCTGCTTCAGGCTGTAGGGATTGTGCAATAGTTTCAAGTTGTTTGTCTGGGGGATGAAAAACAGATTGCAGGTAACATATTTCATATGTTACGTGCAATCTGTTTTACCATGGGATGAGTACAATACTTTGTGCTATATATTCTTGTGACTGCTATAGTATATATTTATAACTGTCAAGGCATTATTTATGTGTGCAGCTTGGAGTCAGAAACATATTTCCCTAAGGGGACAATAAAGTATATTTAATCATAATGGGCAGCCGAGAGCTGGGCTGCAATGTAAGCCTATAGGACAAATGTTCAGCGTTAGTTAGCGTTAGAGGAAGATCCTTTTAGTTTAACATGAAACAGCCCCGAAATCACAATCACCAAACACACCAGACTCCATGTAAATAATCACTACTTTTATCATCGTGAAACACACTTCATTCAAAGTGGACAGAAACTAAATAAAACTACCAAAAGCCGACTGGTTCATCTTTCCACTGTTCCAACAATCACCACTCTGGTCTGGTTGGAATAAACCCTTAATTCACCCATTTACATGTGGAGATATGCTGGCTCTATACACGCTAAAAGTAGTGATTATTTACATGGAGTCTGGCTCTATACACGCTAAAAGTAGGATTATTTACATGGAGTCTGGCTCTATACACACTAAAAGTAGGATTATTTACATGGAGTCTGGCTCTATACACGCTAAAAGTAGTGATTATTTACATGGAGTCTGGCTCTATACACGCTAAAAGTACTGATTATTTACATGGAGTCTGGCTCTATACACACTAAAAGTCCTGATTATTTACATGGAGTCTGGTGTAGTTTGGTGATGGTGATTTCGGGGCTGTTTCATGTTAAACTAAAAGGATCTTACTCTTTAACTAAAAGGTCTATCTCTGTAGGGATCCATCCCATAATGTTGTCAGACACTTAGAATAATAATCTGAGTCTGTCAGCAGCAACAACAGAACTTTTAGTGGACGCTAACTGCTGCTGAACATTAGTCCTGTAGGGTTACATTACAGCCTGGTTCTGGTTTAATACTGGACCAGTTTCACAGATTGTTGTTCCCATCAAACACTCATAGGAACATAGGGTCCAGGTTAAAAAATATCAAAGTTATTGGACAAATATTTTGGAAATGTACAATATTACAGATGTCTGATAATGATAATGTCACTGTGTCCTCCTCAGATAAAGAAGCTCCTCCTCCTCTCAGTGGGTCGGACCATGGCGCCGTCTTCCCTACTCTATCCGGTGTCACTGACATCATCTCCTCCAGCATCCCATCATTGGCTGGATTTTCCTCTTCTATTGGTGGCTGCGCCCCATCGCCTCCCTCAGCCCCCTCGGCCCCACCCTCCATCGACACCATGGCTAACGGCATAGCCGCCCACATACCTAGCTTAGCAGGAACTGCTAGCGCTGTGGCTAACCCAGCAGTTATGTTGCACTCCGCCTCCCCCTCTGCACCTCCTTCTAACACAGCTGCTGTTAGCTTAGACAGCATCATTATCTCGTTAGCTAACATACCCAGTTTAGCAGGGATTGTTAGCAGTGTGGCTAACCCTGCTGTTAGCTCCGTGACGACCCCTGCCGCCTCATCAGACCCGCTGCCCGAACTGCCAAAGATCGGAGCAACTCACACAGGTAGAGCAACCAACCAATCACACAGAATCCATCAAAATAAACAGACTGATCTCATGAAGTGGTGCATGTATGACACGCCAATTCGTATGCCATTATTGGCGTGTTATCAAGACTCACTTTTTAGCGTGTTTATCAGCTCCTCCATTGACTTACATTACCTTGCGATTGCGTGTGAATTGATGCAGTAGCGAGTAGTATGAAAGGGGGTAAATCTGCGTAGGGAGGTTGGTTGGGGGGATGGATGGGTCAAACAACACAGGACTTTCACCCAGGAGACCGGGGATCGGGCCACGTTTCCTAATCCCAACCGGTTCTTCTTTTCCTAAGTCCAACTGTCCTGTTCTTCTTTTCCTAAACCCAACTGTTCCATTCTTCTTTTCCTAAACCCAACTGTCCCGTTCTTCTTTTCCTAAACCCAACTGTTCCCTTCTTCTTTTCCTAAACCCAACTGTTCCGTTCTTCTTTTCCTAAACCCAACTGTTCCATTCTTCTTTTCCTAAACCCAACTGTCCCGTTCTTCTTTTCCTAAACCCAACCCGTCTGCTGTATACAGCGCTCAAAATGCGTACAAATAACCCGCCCCTTGGCTTTAGAAAGTGGTAGTCATGATGTCATGTTGAAATAAGCGTCTTCTGCTACTTTGTTTTGGCAGGAGCAAACACACATTCTAAGTACTCAGGGGGGTATTGCATCTGTTCATAAAACTGTACTCTGGTCTAATTTTAACCATTTCGGAACATTTAAATACTCATGGGCCATGTTTCCCAAAGATGTTTTTGTGATTCCAGGTAGTTGTGAAAACGTTGTTTGGTTATTATTAATTATTTGATTCTATAAATACGGGCTGAAACCTCATGATTGACGGCTATTATAGATCCATCACCCCCCCCCCCCCCCCCCACACTCCACATATTAATTGGCTTTGGTTGTTTGAAAGCACAGTCTGAAGCAACAAAAGCTTTGCTGCCAGTCTCGCTACCTACGTATTAACGTATTACACACAATTTGACATCTACATCTGTGTACAAAGTCTCTAAAGCCCTAAATATCTTCTGGCAACGCAAAATAAACCTCATGCACACTTTGTTTTTTCTTGTTTCTTCTGAGCATGCTGTTTTATATGTGTTTTAATTTTGTTCTTTGAGGCACTTAGTGCAAGGAGTGCTACCACAGGTCCTTCTTGCACTAGCAGCAGTCACTCTTTAATACAACATCATAATGTAGCACTGCTAGCTGTTTCTGCAATATGGGCCATCACTGGACAATATTCTGCACTGTACATATTTATTTATTACTATGTCTGAGCAACATGTTCTCTGTTTGTGTCCAGATGTTGGAGCATTGTCCCAGCTGGTGATGTCAACTTTAGACCAGAACGCTGAAGTTACATTACCTCCACTAGAGGGAGCTACTGAGCCAACAGAGGAAGGTACTGAAGGAGAGTTTCTGTTTCCTAAGATGGCATAGAAATGTCCTGCCTTTGATTGGCTACCACACGCTGCCTTTGTTGGTTGGATTGGTTAGGTTTAGGCATGAGGAGTGAGATTGGTTAGGGTAAGGATACCAGGGTAAAAAGGGCCAATGGAAAAACAACCATTAGGTTACGGATTTTTCAGAGCCATGGTCGGGGCCATAGACTCTAACGTTATGTGTCCACGTTGGCGTTTTCTGACAGCAGGGATCTCCCATCTTCTTCCCAGTGTTGGACCCTTGGTGTTTTTTCCACCAGCAGTTATCAGTTTCTCTTCACTGACCAATGACAAGCAGAGAAAATGAGCTCCACCCTCCTACAACCTCCATCAGGGCCGCCTTAACCTAATGTTAGGCCCCGGGGCTGAGAGGTTTTGTAGGCCCCCCATCCCCTCGATTTACAGTCTCATTTTAAAAAAGTGTAATATCTAGGTAATCTATATCACAAAATGCATTAGTTTCTTTCGAGGCATACAACAGTGAGTTTTCCCTCTTTGAGCCAGACATCACCATAATATTGTTATTAACATATCACTGAGTCCACCTGAGCATCAACACAAGACACTTTATGTAACAACCACACACAGCAACTTATGGTGATGATAAAACCAAAATGTGTGAAAGTATGATTTCAAACGATATTATGAAAAACATCACCAACCATCACCTGTCTGCACAAACATTGATAATAACTGATAACAGCATTAGCAAAGAACAGCAACAGATCAAAGTAGGAGCCTCAGCAAGCCCTGTGAACCAATCACATGCACCTGCTGGCAGGAGCTGGATTTAATATTTTTTAAATGATTACTAATTTGCTGTGTGACATTATTTATATTTTTGTATATAAAATAATGAGGCAAATAGCAAAAAAGGGTTATGGATAGGTTCTAAAATATAGCCGACTAAAAATTAACCGTTATAGCTGATAGAGGTGACAGTGAAAGTGCATTCCCACTGGCCTAGGGGGGGTAAGGGGAGTGATGCAAGCACGGCAACGCTCTTTATAGCATTAAAATCAGAAGAGAAATACGCCAAAAAAAGTATGAACTATATACTAAATCTAATGTAGCCTATGTCATAATTTAAACAAGTGTCCCGAAGGTATCTCTCTCTCTCTCTCTCTCTCTCTCTCTCTCTCTCTCTCTCTCTCTCTCTCTCTCTCTCTCTCTCTCTCTCTCTCTCTCTCTCTCTCTCTCTCTCTCTCTCTCTCTCTCTCTCTCTCTCTCGCTGCCTGTGGCCGTGTGTGTGTGTCGGCGACCAGGCGCTTGTGGAGTTTAACGGTAAAAAGACAGTTAACCACACGTTCCCGTTAATCTTATGATGGACATGTGTTGTGATATTTAAACAAACAATCCGTCAACGGCGAAATAAAAGCCTCTTATTTACGAGATGACAGACCGGCAACGTACATCGGGGCGTCCCAGCATGATGGCTGGCCAGCGAGCGAGCGATCCGGGCCACCGTTCTCTTAATGCATCCATGGGGCCACCACCAGCTGAGCTTCTCAACTCCGAAAACTTTGAAGCAAATTGTCAATTTGGCAACGATTTTCGGATGACTGCCTATATTCGAAATCTAAACAGTTAATTTCTCGCTTAAAACGTTGTCAGAAATGACTTTAATGATGAATAAGACGGTGAAAAAATTGTTAAAAATATCCCGCTGTTGCTCTCAAGCGCAAACCAGTACAGAAGACATCACTCAGTCATAGAGGGACACACCCCAAAACTAACTCTAGACATGCTGATAGGTAAGCTCACGGGCCATAGGCGATGGGGCCACGTGGGTCACTCCTAATTTGGATCAATCAGCAGCCATGTAACCTGCGATTAGAGTGATTGACAGAAAACCTGACAAGTTATAAAACTATATGACCTTTTCAGCTCATCATTAACGTGAATATGGGAGGCCCCTGAACTTGTGAGGCCCCTGGGCTTCAGCCCAGGTAAGCCCGTGCATTAAAGCGGCCTTGACCGCCATGGATGCACCTGATTGATCAAATGCTTAATTCATGGGCTGGCTGCTCCTGGATTTTAAAATAGACCAACATGGTGGCTCGTTTGGAGAATTTCTCTGATTTATATTAGGAAAACAGTTCCCTGAAATGTGTTTCTGTGAGAAATAATCAGCAGCTTCTGAATCTGTCGACTTTAAAGTCACTTTAAAAAGATTTTCAGGGGTTTTCCAGATATGGAGAGTCGGACTGGATGCTCCTGATTTACATAGTCATCTGGATTTAACTTTATGCAAATAAGGAGCGAGAAACTCCACGTTCCATCTCTCGAAAGTCGCTGCAATGAATGAGAAGCATGGAAATGACGCTGCCAGTGGACACGTACCTTTTAAATATATCAGGGTAAGCCAATCAGAGGAAGAGTAGGGCGGGACTTTTCTTTGTTATCCTAGGAAACACAAGTGACTGTTTCAGTGAGTCCTGCTAGGGCTAGGGACCGAATACAACACTTTTTAGGCACCGACAAAATGCCTTGTCATTTAATACCCAATTTCAGGGTAAATCTCACCAGCGTCAGTGAGCCAATCAGCATGCTTCTACCAAGATCTAATAACGTCTGTTCTTTTTATAAAATTGGTATTGAAATATCGTTTAGGAACTGGTGTTGAAGTCACCGTATTGGTATCGGTACAGGTATCGCATATTTTTGAACAGCCCTGGTCTTCAGCTTCCTGCCGGTCTGATTCTTTTTCATTTGTTCTCGTTCCAGTTTACAAGCGGTCTCCTTATGCCGTCAGAGAAGAACGGCCGTATTCCACCGTGTTGGCTTGTTGGACGAGCACAGAGGAAGCAGAATCTGACTCCTCCAATGAGGAGGAAGATACAGGAGCAAGCCAATCCCTCTCTGAAGCCAAAGGACCAATGGGAGAAGATCCTGCTTCTAATCAGAACTCAAACACTAACAAGTATGTAGTATGTATGTAGACAATGCTACAATAACAATGCTTCCATGCTCTGCTGCTGCTGACACTTCTGTGGTGTTTGTGTTCTGCAGCCTCCCGTCAAATCCTTCAGGTCGACTGATACCCAAACGGCCGGCCCCACCTCCTCCTCAACTTCTTGGCCAATCAGGAAAGCCACTGAAACAGAAGACACCCAGGTACCCCTGCAGAGAAACAATATCTCTTTATTTATTTGTGCTTTACAATATAATCGAGCGTACTGTACAATTGAAGTACAAAACATTAGTTCCTGTGGTGTACAGCTGGACTGAAGTATATGACAATGTCAGCTGTTCACTGAATGACGTTTAAACCAGGGATGCACCGAATCCAGGATTCGGGTTCGGATTCTGCCGAATATTGGGCTTTTTGATGGAATCTGGATTTGGTGCATCCCTAGTTTAAACTGCCCCCAAACATTTCAAGCATGTAAGGTTAATTGTTATGCCTTGCTATCAAGTTGTGACCCAGGTTTTGGATCATCTTGTGTTGACTGGCTTGGTTTGAAGTTCCAAAAGAAGGGTTGAACATGGGTCAGATAAGCCTGGTCCGACCTCGGAGTATTGGTGTTAAAGGGGTATTACAGCGTGTTTGTCCTGCAGAGCGGCGACTATCCGAGTGTCCAGGAAGAAGGGGGTCGGCGGGAGTTCAACTCCACAGAGCGCCGTGGTCCGAGCCAGCTGGCTGGATGTCTGGAAGGGCTTCAGGTAACATTATATCATATTGTTAATGATCAAAAATGCTGCTGGTGACAGCTTCGCGTCGGGGTTCTGATCACCCTGTCGGGGTTGTATTCGCTATAACAACCGCCTCGCTCTACATTATCCCACTTATTACATGGCTACTCTCCAAATAAATCAATAATTTAAAAAGGAGTTTATTGATTTAAATACGATTTGTATTGCTTCCGCTAAAGTAAGTAGTCCGTTCCGTCTCTACGGTTGGAATCCTGTGTCCATAGCAACGTATTCTGTAGCTGTTTAATGCAACCCTTCATCTACTACTCAACACCACCTTACGGTCTGTGGTAGTAGCCGTATATGTTGTGGGATGCTGCCGTGGTGGTCAAATTACCCAGCTGCTGGTTTAATCACTGCAGGAATTGACACGTTAGTAGTGAGCTAGCAGGCTATCAGCTGCTCGTATTTACATTAAACTGAACATTTCCGTTGACGGTAAAGTGGGACGAGGTAAATGGCTTCATGTCCTCATTCATCTCGTTTCCTTTTTGCACAGCCGCTGCATGTTGACACATCTAAACATGCTATGTAAGCTAACTAATTAGCGTTGTTGTCCCTACGGCTGAAGTTACTGCGTAGCGATCATAGACCGTATATAAAGATGTAGAGATCATAGACCGTATATAAAGATGTAGAGATCATAGACCGTATATATAGATGTAGAGATCATAGATCGTATATAAAGATTTAGAGATCATAGACCGTATATAAAGATGTAGAGATCATAGACCGTATATAAAGATGTAGAGATCATAGACCGTATATAAAGATGTAGAGATCATAGACCGTATATAAAGATGTAGAGATCATAGAGCGTATATAAAGATGTAGAGATCATAGAGCGTATATAAAGATGTAGAGATCATAGAGCGTATATAAAGATGTAGAGATCATAGACCGTATATAAAGATGTAGAGATCATAGACCGTATATATAGACATAGAGATCATAGACCGTATATAAAGATGTAGAGATCATAGACTGTATATATATATATGTAGAGATCATAGACCGTATATAAAGATGTAGAGATCATAGACCGTATATAAAGATGTAGAGATCATAGACCGTATATATAGACGTAGAGATCATAGACCGTATATAAAGATGTAGAGATCATAGACTGTATATATATATATGTAGAGATCATAGACCGTATATAAAGATGTAGCGATAGACATTCACCAGATCTGCTGTCATTGCTTGAATTGGAGGACAGAAGTTGCTCCACGTTTCCCCACTTCTTGACACAGCTGATAAATGATCCGGACTTCTTTCAGCGGATTGATTGATAGATTGATTGATAGCTGTCCTCCACATTGAACAGAACTGCATCCATGGCAACGCTCTGCTTTTGCATGGCAACGTTGTTATGCTTAGCAATGGTGTGTTATCAAGAAAATAACCGACCACATTCTACATTAGAATTCAACCAAGCCATGTAACAAGCATAGTGTGCACGCTGTGCACGAGTCTAAGAGCATTTTACTAATGTGCTGTTAAAATAACAATGAAATGCTGCG
>CM042439.1:34538367-34733367 GCA_023631565.1 Gymnocephalus cernua | reverse complement strand
CCAAAGGAATCTGTTGATGTTTTTTTTATTTTATTTTTACAGTTTACAGAATTTAGCAGACTGTTTTGGGAGTTTTATTTGTTAAAATCTGTGGAAGTCTGAATTTGCAGTTTCCGTGCGGTCCTGTAAATAAGACGGATTTTTCTCTACGGTGGTCTGACATGTTGAGATAGTTTAGTGTCCTGTGAACTTTCTATTATATCTTTCTGTTTTAATATAACTCAAGAGACAAATCAAGGGTTTAAATGAACTTACTGTTAACCAGAAGTAAAAAGTGAAGCCTGTGAATGAAAATTTGAAATCTGAAACTCTTTTTCAGAAATGGGTCCATCTGAAAACCTCATCACCATGGCGACGGCAGACAGGTGACGACCTCACTGATACTGAAACAACAAAACACATTTTAGTTGCTAATTCAGAAATTTTAAGTAGAGATGTTCTGATAACATTTATTCCTTCCAGATTCTGAAACCTGAACTTATCAGCATATCGGCCGATACCGATCTGATACTATCGTGTCATATATTTTATGTTTATGACAGCTGTTACTACTATCTCTGTATGGATGTGATATGATTTCTATCTTTTTTGTTAAACTCTTTGTGAAACATGCAGAAACATAAACAATGAACGCCACAGAACTTTCTTTTATTATCCAGTTTGACAGCGAGTCATAACGGAAGAAACGTAAATGTCCGTATGTCTGTCTGTCTCTGTCTGCCTGTCTGTCTGTCTGTCTGTCTGTAACAGTAACGGTTCAGTTTTTCTAACATTTAAGTAAAATTAAATGAAAATCTGATTCTGATCGGATCTTTATTTTGTACAACCCCAAATCAGAAAAAGTTGGGACAGTATGGAAAACACAAATAAGAAGAAAGTAGTGATTTCTAAATGTACTTTGACTTGTATTTCATTGCAGACAATACAACAGCACATAATTTAATGTGTTCCTCATGATTTTTATTTTGTTTCAAAAAAAACAAAATTCCTATTTTGGTTCTTGCAACACATTTCAAAAAAAGTTGGAACAGTAAAGCATTTACCACTTTGTAATGTTGCCATTCCTTTTCACAACACTTAAAAGACGTTTAGGGACTGAAGACACCAAGTGATGAAGTGTTTCAGGTGTAATTTTGTCCCATTCTTGCTGCAAACAAGTCTTAAGGTGGGCAACAGTACGGGGTCTTCGTCGTCGCATTTTGCGCTTCAAAATGCGCCACACATTCTCTATTGGAGACAGGTCGGGACTGCAGGCAGGCCAGTCAAGTACCCGTATCCTCTTCCTCCGCAGCCAGGACTTTGTAATGTGTGCAGAATGTGCTTTTGCATTATCTTGTTGAAATATGCATGGACGTCCCTGGAAAAGATGTCTTCTTGAAGGCAGCATATTGTGCTTCAAAATCTCTATGTACTTTTCAGCATTAATGGTGCCATCACAGAAGTGCAAGTTACCTTTGCCAAGGGCACTGACACAACCCCATACCATGACAGACCCTGGCTTTTGGACTTGTTGCTGGTAACAGTCTGGATGAGCCTTTTCTTCTTTGGTCCGGAGCACACGGCGTCCATTTCTCCCAAAAAATACCTGAAATACTGATTCATCTGACCACAGTACACGTTTCCACTGTGTGATGGTCCATCCCAGATGCCTCCGAGCCCAGAGAAGTCGACGGTGCTTCTGGACACTGTTAACATAGGGCTTCCTTTTGGCACAGTACAGTTTTAGCTGGCATTTGTGGCTGTAACTATGTATTGTGGTACTTGACAAAGGTTTGCCAAAGTAGTCCTGAGCCCATGTGGTGATATCGCGTATAGATGAATGACGATTCTTGATGCAGTGCCGCCTGAGGGATTGGAGATCACGGTTGTTCAGCTTAGGCTTGCGCCCTTGTCCTTTACGCACTGAAATTCCTCCTCATTCCTTGAATCTTTTAATTATGTTATGCAGTGTTGAAGGTGAAATAAGCAAATGTCTTCCTATCTTCCTTTGAGGAACATTGTTTTTAAACATTTCAATAATTTGCTCACGTATTTGTTGGCAAACTGGCAATCCTCGGCCCATCTTTGCTCCTAAAGGACTAGACCTTTCTTGGATGCTGCTTTTGTACCAAATCATAATTACAATCACCTGTTGACATCACCTGTTTCAAATCACATCATTATTTAACCAATTTACCTGATTACTAGCCCTAAATTGCTCCTGTCCCAACCTTTTTTGGAATGTGTTGCAGGTCTGAATGACAGGAAAGGATGTATATTTACAAATGAAATTAAGTTGACCAGACAAAACATGAAATATTTTGTGTTCACATTGTCTGCAATGAAATACAAGTCAAAGTACATTTAGAAATCACTACTTTCTTTTTTTTATTTGTGTTTTCCATACTGTCCCAACTTTTTCTGATTCGGGGTTGTAAACTGATATCCAAAGGTTGTTTCTGTTTTTAATATACATGTTATATCTGATACCAGATCGTGCATAAACTCCAGTACTTACCGGTACCAGCATTTTTGGCAGAATCGGAGGCTTTTCAGATACGTCTCATATCAGAACATCTGTAATTTAAAGGGTGTTCCTGACCTGTGGTTGTCTTTCCCGTCAGGAGCGTGGCGTTGCGGTTCGAGGAGCTGCACAGCTGCCAATCCTGGTTCAGCCACCTGCAGAGAGCTCTGACCAGTCAGAGAGCGGCTCCCCAGCGTCAGAACCCAGGTCGTCAGTCTCTGTACCCAGTGATGGATGTGATGTCGCAAGGTTCGGTCCCGCCAGCCGTGGAGCGCTGCATCTCCCACATCACCGCCCACGGTCAGTTTGCCATTCCTCATTATAATACTCCCTCTCTTAGGCCACTTTTACACCGCTACGTTTAGGTTTGAAAAGAATATCTTCTTCTGCATTTCCTTCTCATTCCCCCTTCTCTGGTATTTCTCCCTCTCATTCCTCCTGCTCTGGTGTTTCCCCCTCTCATTCCCCCTGCTCTGGTGTTTCCCCCTCTCATTCCCCCTGCTCTGGTGTGTCCCCCTCTCATTCCTCCTTCTCTGGTGTGTCCCCCTCTCATTCCCCCTTCTCTGGTGTTTCCCCCTCTCATTCCCCCTGCTCCGCGGTGGAGATGCAGCGTTAGGATCTTTGTGCTATGACAATGTTGCAACAAAAGATTACAGGAACGTCTGTAGAAATATCCAACAGATGTGTGTATTTGGGAACAATTTATAAACCAAGAAAGACTACGGACAGCACTGCAGATCTGTGCAGAGAAACCCAACGACAGGCTTGAATTAATAACAGATACGTCAAATATGCTATACCTATTCACGAGAGGGGATTCATCTGTTTAAAACTGACCATTTGATGCTTTTTTGACACTTTCAATGCTTGTTTTGAAGCTTTAGACACTGTAGTCAAAACCAGAACATATTCCTGTGCTTTGCCTCTCTGCTCTGCAGAGAGTCCCCCTACAATATGCCCTACCATGCATCATGTGTAGACGGCTGTTGCACAAACAAAAAAAAATTGTGTGGCCTCCTTTTTGTTGTAACCTCATTGTTTAAAGTTTGAGAGAAAACTACAAATCTGTAAAGCATTCTGGGACAAAGTGTGTGTGTGTGTGTCAGGTCTGAAGGTGGACGGCGTGTACCGACGCTGCGGCCTGGCTCCCAAAGTCACCCGATTGGTGGAAGCCCTGATGACATCACCTAGCTCCGCCCCTCTGGAGAGCGACGAGCAGGGCATTCTGGACGCTGGCTCAGCCCTCAAACAATACGTCCGCCAGCGGGAGAGTCTGATCCCCGACGCTGTGCGCCAGCATTGGGTCAACGCTGCAGGTCGATACAGGAAGTTCACTTCAGCACTTCCTTAAAATGAACTCACTTATCACATTTGGGACATTTTAGAAATCTGGTTTTGAATCTGCAAACTTCTCCTTGGGATTGATACCTTAACTTTCCTCTGCATCCTTATTATCCTGATTTATTCATCACATATTTGTTCTCATTCAGAAAAGTTGTATTGTCTTTCTATCTTGTGATTGTGTTTTGGTTTCTGTGATTTGACGTCATTGCCTCAATGAAGTATAAATAAAGCTTGAAGGAATGAATGTATCTGTGAGGGTTAGGTCTGTGACATCACTAAATGGCTCTTCTTCTCTCAGTGATTTCAGATGAACGCTCCAGGTTTTCAGCCTACCGACGGTTGCTGCGGCAACTTCCTGACGACAACCGAGCAACACTGAACGCGTTGTTTGGACATTTCTACATGTAAAACACACACACACACACACACACACACACACACAAACACAAACACAAACACAAACACAAACACACACACACACACACACACACACACACACACACACACACACACACACACACACACACACACACACACACACACACACACACACACACTGTTTCCCCTGGAGTACCTCTCTGTGTCCAGTAGGTGGAGTCAGTGAGCTGATAAACTCTGCTATAGTCCACTGGTAATAGGAATTGAGCTTTATTTAAGTTTAATTCAGTTTTAGTAAGGTTTTAGTTCAGTTTATTAGGATGTATTTAAGTTTATTTACATTTTCAACAAAGCAGAATACGTTGTCTTCAGGCTGATGTGTTTTAGATAATATAATCTATGCTTTGAACACTAAGAGATGGAAGCGTTAGCAGCTGTTATTATTGTCAGCTGACTTGAGATCTGTTTCCTGTCCCCCTCAGGGTCCAGGTGTTCTCTCAGGTGAACAGGATGTCTGCTCAGAACCTGGCTCTGGTTCTGGTCCCAACTCTGTTTCAGACTCTCAACCAGGATCTGCTCCGACTCACCAGAGAGCTCATCATCCACCACACTCTGCTCTTCCTGGTAACTACACGACACACACACACACACTCTGCTCTTCCTGGTAACTACACACCAGCAGATGGAAAGTTGTGTTCCACTTTAAAGAGAAGTGTTTTACCATTTATTGAGTTGCTGTAGTTCTGTGATGTGTTGGAGGAATCTGAGATCTCCATCAAAGACACTTGCTCTTATGTACATTTACAGTACATGAATAATATATATATATATATATATATATATATATATATATATATATATATACACACACACATTTATACACTTATTAGAAACAGTACACCTAAATTATGCTGTAATAAAAGCGTATATTGCCGTATTAAACTCAGAGATGAGAACTATCCGACAGGATAGATTCAGCCTGTAAGAGATGAGAACTATCTGACAGGATAGATTCAGCCTGTAAGAGATGAGGACTATCTGACAGGATAGATTCAGCCTGTAAGAGATGAGGACTATCTGACAGGACAGATTCAGCCTGTAAGAGATGAGGACTATCTGACAGGATAGATTCAGCCTGTAAGAGATGAGGACTATCTGACAGGATATATTCAGCCTGTAAGAGATGAGGACTATCTGACAGGATAGATTCAGCCTGTAAGAGATGAGGACTATCTGACAGGACTAAATCGGGTAGTGGATCTGTAGTTCCAATGAGACATAAGAATAATGGTAACAGTGATGGACAATTCTGCTTCCAACCTGTAGGGGGACCGAAGAGGAGAAGTTCTTTGGTGTTGCTTTAAATACGACAACATATGTGTTTCTAACTGCAGCATAATTCAGGTGTATGGTTTACCTTCTAATAAAAACATTTCTAGTACGGCTTATCATATCTTATAAATATACTATTTACAGCATCATTTAATAACTGTTTATTTCTATGTCCGGCTTATTACGTAATTTTAATGTACAGTAAAATAAAGTGTGACGAGAAACGTATGCTCCCTAAAAGTGGACTTTAAAACTTTAGATTGGATGAATTTCACCATTTGAAGACCAGTTTGTTTGTGTGCAGACGGCTGAGAGAGGCGAGGAAGAGGAGGTCACCGTCCTCTGAAGATCAAAGTTTACTCTTAAACTCTTTATTAACCTTTTTAAGATCCAAGTAATCAAATATTCAGTTTACTTCCTGCTGTTTAGGTCAAAGTGATATATAAGAGTTTTATTTTGATATTCTGTCACATGACTACCAGATGTTGTTTACATCTGCAGATTAATCTTTATGAAAATGTTAAATTAGAGTTTATATTTGTCACATAAACTTTAAATGTTGTTAAACCTGTTGTTTAGTATCTCAAGGTTTATTATCTTTTCCCCAAACTCTGTCATTAAATTAAAAACTGAACTTGTTCATTTCTAGTTATTTTATTTTAAAGTGGCCATATTCTGCTCATTTTCACGTTCATAATTGTATTTTGAGGTTGTACCAGAATAGGTTTACATGGTTTAATTCTCAAAAAACACCATATTTTTGTTGTATTGCACATTGCTGCAGCTCCTCTTTTCACCCTGTGTGTTGAGCTCTCTGTTTTAGCTACAGAGTGAGACATCGCACCTCTATACCATCTTTGTTGGGAGTCCCACAAGCTCAGTAGCTCGGTAAGATCACATCAGCTAGTCAGGTCAGTACAAGGCAGGATCAGCAGGGAGACTTCTTCTAAACAGGGCGCACATCCAACTTAGCGTGGAATACCTGCAGAACAGGGACAGGAAGTAGTTCTTTTGGAGATTATGGTGAACTAGTGTGATTTGTAGCAGTGTTTTGCAAATAACCTCAGACTGATCACGCCCTGGCGTTATGGCGGTGAAATGCACCGCGATGCAAAGCAATCCCGACGCAGAACTCCGAAAGGGTCACGAAGCCATATGAGTGACGGGGTAGCTACGGCGTGGAGTTGACGCAGAAGCATTAAACAGCCTTTAGGCTGTGACGCAAAGCTGCTGTCTGTTTTATAACAGTCTGTTTTATAGCCCCTTGCGTTGTAGCATCTCGTTATAAACACAGATACAGAATGATAAAAGACATAGACAGACATACACTACAGATGGCTCCCCCTCTCTCCCCCAACCAGTCTTTTGGATCACTGAGCTGTTTAATAGGAGGGATGGACCAGACCAAGTAGTTAGATTTGTGTACCTGCCAGTACAGAGTACCCATATGAGTACTTAATACCATTACAGTTCTAACAATTACTTTGAAAACATGCCTTATTTGCTCCTGAATGCATCATGACTTTACATGGGGTACCTGAATGCACCATGGAGTCCCAATGGGGCTTTACCATTGGTGGTTTGTTTACATAAGTCGACGGTTGCCTCCGCCGGGGTCATTGTGGTTTGTGTACGTAACTCACTCATGGGGAAGGCCAAATGTTGTAACTTCAGGGAAGCAGGAGGATTAACAGTCATCTCCGGCATGGTGCCTGGAAAAGTGACTCTGGTAGGCTACCGCTAAGCTACGCTGTGTCTTTAGCCACAGGAGGGCGCCAAAGAGCCACAGGGGAGGCGCAACAAGCGAACAAAAAAATAACTGTATGCAACTCTATTGATATTGGTAATTGTGCATGCGTATATTAGCTTTAAAATGCATTATTTCTTTGTCCCAAGTCAACAGAAGTCAGCATTATGGGAGGAGACAGGACCCAGCACGAAAAACGTAGGAAATATGATCCTGAGTTAAAGTTAGGTTTCACCTGGTCGGGGTCCGAGGCTGCACCTCTACCGCAGTGTGACGGAAACTGGGAGAAATGCTGATCACACGTTTGTGGTTGTCTGTGGAGAGCAAGTTCCCCCAGATCTCCACTAAGGCTATGAAAGTCCTAATCTCCTTTACCTCCACCTACTTGTGTGAGTGTGGGTTGTCCGCACTGACCCTGATTAAAAACGAATACAGATCAAGGCTGCAGGTGGAGGACGACTTGCGTTTATTTCTCTCTTTCCCCGCATCGAACATAACGGCCTCATTGTTCCTACTGACAGCGTCAGCTGATTTGAATGACTTTTAACCCTAACTAAAAACATTTTGCTCCTTTGCATTTTTTCCTCTAGCATTCTCCAGAACCAAATTGGAGGGTTACGGTGGGCGCTTCAACTTTGAACATTTGTAGGGGCTGCTAGCAGGCCATTTTGCTCGACTATTTACTATTTTAATTTTTCACCAGGCCTGACTCGTGTGCACATTTTGGGGGATTTTTGAGTATGTTTAGGCCCTCAAAAAGACAATTCATTTGGAGGAATAAAAATGAGAATAATCCTAAACTAACCTAAGTTTCTTGAGGGCCTTTGCTTATGGTTTCGGTTATCGGGCCCTAATGGATGGTAAATAGTCTAGACGGATTTCAGAAAAAAAGGCCTTCTATAAGAAGTGAGGAGCATTTATGGGTACAAGTCGGGAACCGGCCTACCTTACATATTTCAAGGGTGCTGAGTCCAAGGAAAATGGTACCCAAGCGAAATTTTGAGGTTTTGACCTTCTAATTTGCATATCAAAATGGCCACCAAATTGCCCATCTTGCTCAGTCATTGGACCATTTCCCTGTAGTGTTTTTGTAAGTAGGCAATCAAAGATGAGGAAATTAAGTTTCTAGATTCATAGGCACGGGTCAGAGCAAGGATATAGTGGAGGCTCACTGCCCTTTTTATGTATATACATGCAAATGTACAACTTCTAAGGTGGAATTAAGCATTATGTGTGTCATTTTTAAGGTGGACATAATAATAATAATAATAATAATAATAATAATAAATTGAACTTATATAGCGCTTTTCATAGACTCAAAGTCGCTTCAATAAATAAATATTCAATAAATGTTACTCTGAAATTCCCCATGTTGATATGATATATGATGTACACCATATTACATGATAACAAAGAAAAAAATCCATTGCAAGTTGTCTAAGATTTCATGTTTTTATGCAAATTAAGCATTTGTTCTCTAAATTCTAAGACGGGAAAAATCCAGGTGAATAGGGAAAAATATTCAAAAAGAGACCACCATGAAACTTCCCAAGTTGAATATTTAGATCAGGACATAGCATGGTCAGTCCCATCTCTGAGGACCCTTTGCCTGAGGTGAATGTAACAGCAAAGAGGATCGTAACAGTTTCACACGCTTTGGTAAGTTTCCTGTTTTTTGATTTTTTTAGACAAACAATGTCAATAGTCCTTAGTTATTGATTGAACTTGTTACTCCATTTATCCAAAATGATACTTTTTCAACCATAGTGGGTCGAAATTGTGTATTTCAATGATAATGAGCAACTGGGAGAAAACTAGCTAACAGTTTTGGAGGGAAAAAACAGCTAGCTAGTTTTTTCCCAGTTGTGCCCTAAAGATTACCACCTTTGTTGATACAAGTTTATTTCTTATAATTCCACCCCAAACATAGCCCTGTGGCAGCATAAATCCCCCTACTAGCTAGCTAACAAGCTATCATAGGGACAATGGATGCTTGGGAGTGACTGCTGCCACAGGTCTAGATTTGGGGTAAGGAATTATCAAAAATACATTTGTGTCAACAGAGGTGGTATATCCTTAAAGTGCCATACCAGTCATGAAACATTCATGTAACATTCCTTCATTTTCCAATCTACAGCTGGGATGGAGCCATTTAAAAAGAGGCTTTCACATGTCTGAAGCATTGAGAGTGTAAGCTGTGTGTTCTCTTAAAGACTTTTACTGTCTTTAAGAGAACACCTTTTCTTCAACATTAAATTTAGATCTTCTAAAGTAAATTTAATGTTATTTTTCTTTTGCTTTTCAGTTTAAAATGGATCCAATAACAAACCTGAGACCGATAGATTACAGCATTGTCTGCCTTTTTTGTTTAAGCAACAAGGGGAGTCTTAGTAATGCATCTGACCAAGGATTGGCAAAAGCTAGGCATGGCGCTAGAACCAGGAGAAATGTAAATGACTCAAAGAACAGTGTTTTGATTGATCGTGTTGCAGATGTATTGGACTCTGCTGCAGCCCAGAGTGTTGTATGGCATAACATGTGCTATTCCCACTTCACTGACAAAAGCAAATTAGAACGTTTGCAAAAGACAGTGGGTTCTGAACATGCAGGTAGTAGCAGACAAAGTGCACAAGCACAACCTTGCAGTAGCAGGTTGTTCACTGCGAATGCAAATGGATCCAGAAGATTGGAGTTTATGCCTGTTCTGCCAAACAGATGTTTTGAAGAAACCATTGAGATCAGTAATGACAACAAAACTGAGTGATCAAATTATCCAAGCTTCTTCTTTAGACCATAACATTTATGTTCGGCTGGCTGGAGTGATTGATCTAATTGCAGTTGAGGCAAAATATCACTTAACATGTTTATGAGCATTCATCAGATCTACAGACAAGACAAAGAAGGCAATGCAAGAACACTCTGAAAACTCAGACTACCCAGACCTTGCGATGACATGGCTATGCAAAGAGCTGCAAGGGGCAGCAGATAAAGGACATGTACTTCTTCTTGATGATGTCTGGGAACAGTATAAGGTACTCAGTGGAAAAATCATCAACCACAATTCCACTCTCTTACCGCAGTAGAAGGGCAACATTTCCTGAAAAATTGCAGTCACAGCTGGGTGACATCTTCAACTTTTTTCAACCTCTTGATAGGTGCACTGTAAAAAAATAAAAAAAAGGTAAAAAGTCTGGCAGCAAAGTTGCCAAAGACTTACCGTCAAATTACATTATTTTACAGAAAAATTCTTTTTTTAAATACAGAGATTTCCTGTAAATATTTTCTGTATTGTTACAGTCTAAATATTGTAAAATTAAAAAACAATCTTGTTATAAAACATTTTTAGAATGTTAAAAAAATATATAAATCTTTATCAAAACTAAGAAATATTGCAGAAATACCTTAAAAGTACACAATTTAACTGAAAACTGCTGTATTAATACGGTTTTCTTTGGTAAATTCACAAGATTATCCAATCCATCCACAAGAACTCCATGTCAAAGTACAGATTTCTGAATGTAAAACGCACAAAAATGATGTCAAATAACTTTCAATTACCCTCCTTTAGGCATTTATTTTATGATTATCCAATCTATTTACAGTAAATTTCTGTTAAATACTGTTTTTTTACTGTATAAAAAAAGAATATAATGGGATAATACCTTGCATAAACCTAATAATAGTCATTACTTTATATAAACAATATTTTAGAGTATTTACAAGCAATTCTCCAATATATCTACATACTTTTACCATTAATGTATGGTGTTTACTTTAAATAAACATTGTTTCATAGTAATTTAGAAGCAACTCTCCAATATATCTACGTACCTTTACTATTAATACATGAGGTTACTTTATATAAACATAGTTTTATAGTAATTTAAAAGCAACTATCTGGTATATCTACAGACTTTTCCTCATTGAAGGGGTTTACTTTATATAAACATTATTTGACAGTAATAACAAGCAACTCTCCATTATATGTACATACATGTTTATTTTATATAAACTTTATTTGACAGTAATAACAAGCAACACCAATATATCTACAGACTTTGTGCAAGTGCATGGGACTTCATAAACATTATTTGACAGTAATTACTATTACTATCCAATATATGTTCACAACGACCTCATCAGTAAATGGGGTTTTGAATGTACAAAAACCAAAAGGACTATGTAAAAGTGCATGTGCATGAACTACTTTTACACTCAATAAATATTCAATAAATATATAAATCTTTTCTGCTGACAGTTTACAGCATTGTCCAATCCATTCACTGCAGATCCCTATTTGAGATGTATGAGATTTTAAGATGCATCATAACCAGAAAGTATCATAAAATGACCATTTACTGCTTGCTTTACAAAGAAATGCACTATTAAACAGTGCTATCCTTAATCCTTAACATATGAATAAACTTATGGGAGCAAAAACTGTCTGGTACATTGCATTATAGCAAAAGGGGAACTATGGGCAATTTGGGAATTCATACGTGCGTGTTCAAAATGTCAGTGAACATGAACAACTCTCTCCAAAATCCAAAAACTAAAATTTGTGATGTCATCTGATATAATGTAATGTAATGTATAAGCTTTTCCAAAAACAATGACTTGAGAAAGATTTTAAAGATGACTCTGAGAACAGCCAGGGGGATGTTAGGAGGTAACGGGAGATTTTGTGTTTCAGAATTGAAACGCTAACATAGAATAAACCTCTTTTCTTTTTTTTTATTCTACAAAATTAGTTTCATATTTATTGTCTAAGAAGCAGCTTAGTAACCTGATGACATCATAGTTTGAGTCTTAAATCTCTGGTTTGTGGCTTTGCGAGAGAGTAGCTCTTACTCACAAATATCAGAGGTGAGAATAAAGACCTTTGCACACCAAGGACGTTTTTTCCATGCGATTAATTCACATGTCAATATATTTTGTAGGGCTGTACAATTAATCACAATATTGTCGAAATCACAATATGAACTAGTGCAATATCCAAATCGCAGAGGGGAGCAATATTTGTTGAAGGCGAAAAACTGCAGAATCTAGCTGCTGTACAATCACTTTATATCTTCACGGCTAAACGTTAACTCTCCTATGGTCCGACTGCTCTCTTTCTCGTCCACTCACACCACATCTTCTGTCACTTTCTCTCTTCAGCATCTGTCCTACCGACATGGTAGATGAGCTGGCGCGAATATCCGAAACTTTAACTGAAAACTGTCACAAATTCACATAGCTGCCGGTGTGAATAGTTTTGATGTGAAATAAAAAAAAAATAAAAAGGCGATTATTTTGCATATTTGCATCACTTAATCATCACGCCCCCGGTGTGTAATGGTCTTGAGTCACACATGTGCAAGTCACAAGTCTTAAAGCGTAACTCTGGCCAAAATGCATCCTAGGGTGTTTTTGTGAATGTACGTGAGTCAAACTTTAGTTTAAAAGCATAATTAGGACGGAAGCGCCACTTTTAAGGTTTACCGTATTCTCGTTTTTGGTAAACAGGCCTTTTGAATGGGAGAGCTAGGGGCACTACTAGGATAGCATCAAAATAGCTATTTTTAAAACACTAAGAAGGCTCGACACAACATGAAACTTTGCTCCACGTATCACCAGAGGCTCTACACATGAGCTCAGCATTGTGAACATTTTTTCTGTTGTCACAGAGTTTACTAAAAAAGGTTTTGAACAACTCACTGTAGCTGTTGTTGTTTCCGGGCGCTACCATCTCTCAAAAAGTGTCAATCTCCAAATGCGAATGAACAGACTCAATAAGAGGAAATGTAATTCTTATGTGAGGCTCCTTTTTCAACTACAAGGTCAATATGGTTTTTCACTAACGACTAAACAATTAATTATCCGTGTATTTATATGGAACTAAGCTTTAGGAGCTTTCCATCTTTACTCTCCTCCCTGTTAAGCTGCATTTGGAGATGTTAGCACCCGGAAACAACAACTGCTAAACTAAGTCGTTCAAAAACCTTTTTTAGTAAACTCTGTGAACACAATCAATGTTCTCAATACTTCCGTTAATGTGTAGAGCCCCTGGTGATACTTGGAGCAAAGTTTCATGTTGTGTTGAGCCTTCTTAGTATTTAAAAAAAAAGTGATTTTGATGTGATCTTAGTAGTGTCCCTAGTACTCCCATTCAAAAGGCCATTTGACCAGAAAACGAAGATATGGTAAACAATGTGTGTAACAGTGTAATAGGTTTGCTGAGGTATAACAGGGTGTAACAATGTGACAAATACACGTTGGGTTCAGACCTCGGTTTGTTTTTGTTTACAAGCACAGCCCAGGTAAAGCAACCATTACCAGTGCAGATGTCATTCGGTACCTCCCTCAGCTGTATGTGGGTTTGTTGCCTCCTTCTTAGCCTCTGCTGGGCCCCCTCTTGCTCTGGGCTATCCTGTTCTCAGTCTGGTCTGTTGGTTCAGCCTTCATTAACTGGTCATTGGCCTCTTGATCCTTGTCAAACCGAACACAGAATGAGAGCCATATCATGGGTGAGAAAGATGTGGTAAGGTACAGCTGATTACGTGTGATACTGTATGGTGAACATCTCTTTACTTTAGCTTTCTTTTTCTCCTTGGTCTTCTTAATCTTGTATCCTCCTTTCTTCCATCTTGCCTAAACAGGGATTAAAGAATTAGGGTGAGATTTTTTTAAACATTTCAACATTACTGTAACAGTACTATAGCTACATAGATGTATTTGTGGTGGCTTGCCAGCATTGACCACCAGGTAATTATTTATTTAGATTTACAGCAAAAATGAAACTTAAAATACATATTTAATTACATACTGAGTGCAATTGTCTGGACTGGAGGGAGAGACACTTCTAAGTAGAGCAGGTAGCCTATATCTTATTTCTTAGTTTGTTCAATTCTCTGTCCATTTATTTTTATGTAGAAAGCGAGAATGGAAACATTCTCTCTGGAAAGACAGAATGATAATGTTAAGTTGGACACATTGAATCATGAGTGAAAATAACGATCACGTTCAAATTAAGATGTTGTGGTCCACAAAGCAGTCTCTCTGTGTAATGTCATGTTGTAACTTGTTACACTTGTACATCTTGAATGAAGCAGGGGTAAAACGTTAGTTACAACGTGTGGTTCACTGTTCATAAAGTAGAAAGAATTAAAGTTAGTCAGCTGAGATAGCTTAGCATGTAATGTTAACTACCTAGTGTTAGGAGCAACGGAGGGTTATAACGTTTCTTTAATTACTAGCATAGATATATACATATATATCTATGAATTACTAGTATTAGTACCTGGCTAATCAAGCTAACCTGCTAAACAGTCTACTACTAACATTACGTTACTTAGCAAGTTAACGTTACTAAGTTAACTGCCACTGTCTTTGTCAGGTCCGTGTTTGCACGAGGAAATAGGAGCTTAAGTTAAAAATGGAACGTTGACTTAACCTTAGTGTTCGTCACATGGATGTATTAAGGTTCGTCAACTGACAAATATAATATAGTTAACTGTTAGCTAGCCTATATATTTAGCTAGCTAACATTACGACTGGTGCATGGTTCACATTCAAGGCTACCGTTACCTAAGGACAGGCATAATGTTGTGCCAGACACATGTTGATAAGGCACATAAACGGCAAATGCTAACGTTATCCCTGCTGACATTTTAAAATTGCAAGAGTTATCTTAACTCATGTTCAGTTGATATCTCGTGAGGAAACTGCATGTAAATAAAAACAACAGTATTACTTTACCTGAAGTGAAAGCTGAATGTGAATCTTCATGGAAATGTCCTGCATTAGCTAGCTACGTTATCCACTCCACAGTGTCTCTGTGCCGTTGATCTTAACGTTAGCCCCTCCCCCTCTGAAGTCAAACAATACCATTGGTCAAGATTGTCTCGCCTGGCATGATTCATCCAATGATTTCGCAACATTCAGTTATTTGAATCTGCGCGCACTTTCATGATATCTGAAGCACAGAGACTAAAGAGACTATTTCTGTTTACATTTATGTATTTTCAACCATTGTAAGGTCTTACATCGCTTCACCCCCAGATTACTAAATTCACGTTGATGCTACAGAAGCCTTGGTTGAACTGTTGAGCACTAACATTACTTCCCAGTCTTTCACACATTGCATGTATTGCTAAATTAAAACAATATATAGCCCACCAATGTAAGGCTTTATTCATACTTCATGTCTTTAGTTACCTTATATTACCTCAGCCCATGAAAAACTCTTTGTTCCCTTTGACCTGTAGAAACTGGGGAGAGGCAAAATGATTTGAGGGAGCAGTAGGACTGCACAAAGACTTTGCATTTTGTTGAACACTCATTTTGGGTCTTAATATTAAGAGAAAAAAAATGTAACAAATGTATCATGCACCTTCATAAGGAAAAGAACGTGTATGCTACATATATTATTTCAAGTACACCAAATGCATAAAAAAGAGGTTTGTCCCGCATGCATTTATTAGTTTCTGACTGATAAAAACACTAAACTTCCCCAAACTACTGTATTTCTGAATTCTTAATTTTCATTTACATTCACGAGCCTCCCCTAAAACAGTTTGGATCTTCTTAGGGAGGCCTGCCTCCCACTTTCAAAACCTCTGGTCTAACATATTGTATTGTAAGACAGCCTCCAACGTTTTTAAAGTGGATTAACAGCCTTTTATGAAAGGCCTGTGAAATAACAGATACTTTCTCAAATAAGCATAATGTTGCAGATGTCCATACTGTTTGTCAGTAGGCATGACTTTCATAAGAGGGGACACACTTTAAATGGGCAGCCGCACACAATTCAAGATTCCTTTATTGTTACATTAAATTACAGGTATAGGACACTATCAAGCAACATCTGACATTACAGGTATGGCTCTGTTGTGTCTGTTGTGGCGTATCAACGCAGGGTTGAATTAAACTGTATGAGGGTTGGTACTAGTGGAACAAGTTAGGTTAGGTGGTGTGTAAGTTAGGCAAGCAGGTATGTATTTGAGGTACTGGTGTGCATGAATATTGATTTTCCACCCCTTATAAAAGTGTAGCATATTGGCGTTTTAACGTATTAATGTTACACCTAAATGGAACACATATTGCCCAGGCCATATGTGCATCAATGCCTGTGTAACTATTGCAAGTATATGGAAATTGCAGTGTAATTTCAGAGGCAGAGGTGATCAGATCACAGAGGTCTTGTCAGGCACTGGTGAGGCTTTTGAAGTACTGGACTTGTATGAATATTCATTCTACCCCACATAAGAGGGAAGCTCATGCTCTGAGCTGTTTGCATGACATAGACAGGAACAAACATCAGAAGCCAGAGTGGACACAGTATAAGGCATCACAGCAGACATCAGCAAAGTAAGCAGTCAATGGAAAAAGATGTTGAACCTCCACGGAAGTGAAATGAGGCAAGAACATCAGATGCCCCCTAAAATATTAGGATGGTGAAGATGTAGGCTTACCCAGGCTGCAGGCTGCCTGGCTCTGTGTACTGTATCGCCATCCTGTAGGCCTATAGGGTTGTGGGCCTATGTGATGTGAACTGTGGCTGCACGATTCTTTAGTCAACTCATTCGCCAGACCAAAACATGATTATATAGTGATGAGCATCACCGACTTGGACTAAAACAGACATCATGTACATCCAAGGCTTGCAGTTTAGGTTGACTCTTGTCTCTTATGCATTCCAGTAACAAAAGTTATGGCTTTGTTTCCACAAATATTTAGGTGAAAGAATGTTTATTTTTACGAAGACAGATCTGAATACAGCATCTTTGTCCACATAGGCCCCAGTGGTGATTTGGTGCGGTACAGCTTTAGCTGGTTGTTTAAGCTTGTGTGCTGCCAAGTTGTTTTACCGTTTGTATTACCATAAATATGCTTACAAAATATTACAGTATTTTAGTTTCTAATAGAATTACATTGATCCAACTACACTTGAGAACAATGCTTGTGGGTTTGTGCTGTGGAGTGGTTGAGGCCATGCAGTGAGGGTTCATGTCAGCCTCATTCAATGCATTAAACGAGTCAGGCTGGTCCTACCTGTCTCAGTACCTCTGTTAACCCCTTTAGTAGACTTCCATTAGGAGATACTGGCCAGGATGATGTTTGACAGTGATTAAAACACTAACACACAGTATGTATGAGACCACATTGAATAAGATACAATAGACCCCTATACATTATACCAATATTTACCCTCTGAAGAGTCTCTGATGCATATATTGGATAGTTAATTGTAAATACTGTCAAATGTTTTTACAAAGTAAACAAACAGTATATTAATGGGATAAGTCTGTAGATATATTGAATAGTTGCGTTTAATCACTATGAAGTACTGTTTATATAAAGTAAAACTGTTATATTAATGGTTAAAGTATGTAGATATATTAGATAGTTGCTTTTTTTGTACAGTAGAAAACAGTATTAAACAGGAATTTACTGTAAATAGACTGGATAATCATATAAAATAAATGCCTAAAGCTTTTAAGATACTATGACACACCAGTTTTCATTCAAATTATGTAATTGTAAGGTATTCTGCAATATTTGTCAGTGTTTGTACAGATTTATACATTTGTTTAACATTCTAAATATGTTTTATGATTACAATTCTTTATAATTTTACAATAGTTGGACTGTGAAAATACAGAAAATGTACAGTAAATATCTGTATTTTAAAAAGAAGTTCTTTGTAGAATAACATAAGGTTTTTGACTGTCATTTCACGGTAAGTGTTTGGCAACTTTTGCTGCCAGACTTTTTACCATTTTTTCACGATTGTTTTTTAACGTTTCTTTACATTAATTTTAAGGTTTAACTGTAAAAAAACAGAAAGATGCGTCAATTTTACACTCAGTAAAATTATGGTTATTTTTTGTTTTTTTTACATAAAATTCAATGTAATTTAACTTTCAAGCTCATTAAGCACTGGAATTATCCTGTTAAATAACTTTATTTTCTCATTATATCAATTTACAGACTACAACCTTTATTTAATGTGTTTTTTTTTAAATAAAAGTATTTTTCCGTTTTTTTATGGCATTAACTCTTAATGTAGAAAAAATGGAAAAAAACGTAAAGTTTTACAGTAAATTCCAGTGAAATAACTTCTTTTTTTTTTTTACAGTGTGTTCATCCGAGCGTAAAACCATACTAATTCCGACAAAGTACACAAATACGGTGGAAAATACGGCAGTGTTGGAAATGATGGATGAGGATGAGAGTGGGAAAACATTGCTTCAATATGTGCCTACAGATGACAGTTTCTTATCACTTGTACATGTAGCGCTGAATATTCGTCAAGAGTTGATAGAAACCCCAGGCCATAAAGGTTTCTCTGTAAGTGAGGATGACGCTATTGCATGTGTCCCAGATAGTTTATATATGCTACTGAGACTAATGGTTGGTGGTCAAGAGGCACTTGTAAATGACAATTCTGAAAAGAATGAAGACCTTCTCCGTAGAAGAGTATTGAGCATAGCCAGGACCTGGTTTACTGTGTCAGTCACGGCAGAAAATGGACACCCAAACATATCGGACTGGCTACTACACTACATCAGGCTACACAATCAAAACAGCTGGTAGAGTTATTCAACAAGGCCGGCCACTGTTAGAACTATGAGCAGGTGATGAAGGTAGACAATGCCTTAGCTGAGAGTACCTTCAAATCTACGGACCCAGCAACCGGTGCCATTATTCCACCAAACATGGTAGCAAATTGATTCATCCACTACACTGCTGACAGCATTGACATCCTTGATGAGTCCTTGGATGGAAAGAACACCTTTCATGCAACCCAAATGGCAGCGGGGAAAAAAAGATATAGAACTTAACATGCTGAAGCCCTCCACTAGCCATACACTGGTTGTGCCAGATGTCCTGGAGAACCTGCACCACGTCAATGTACATTCTGCCACAAGCAAGCCAGTATTCACATCACATGTTAACAAGACCTGGTTTACAAAACCTAAAGGAGACAGTGAGTGTGTGAAACAAGCACAAGCAACAGACATGGCTTTTGTTGAGGAAAATATTTCAGAGTGCAGCAGGTGTAGATTAGTTAAGAATTAAAATAATTGAAGATGAAACAAATACAAAGAAATAGTCATAGACTGAACCAATGTAGGTTTTTGTATTTTATTAAAGTATATATTCTGCAGAATAGGAGGACTGGTTCACAAGATGCACGCAGCAAGGTGTGGAAGAGTCTTCAACGTACACATGAAAATCACAGGCTTATATACACAGATAAGGAACAGCGGAGTGACATCAACACATGCATAATGACATCTGTTTCTTCATAAAGTCTCCAGCCTATCTTGACCTTTGACGTACAATGCAAATCATAAAGACAAGCTGAGGTGCCTTAAAGTCTGTCCCCAATTTGTCTATCCCCATTTGGGACCTGATTCCCCGTTCATCAATTGGAGATGTACAGTTGTCACAGAACAAGATAATTTAACAGTTTGACCTGACCTCTATCAGTTCACCCAGAGGCCGCGTTCTTTTAGCTGTAGACTTTGGGACTCATGTGTATTTTAGTAGAACAATGCAAGGTTTCTTACAGACAAATGTAGATAAACTCTCCTTGTGGCATAAATAAGAAGAGTACATACAGAAAGTCAAATAAAATATAATTTTGCCATTACACTTTCTTCCTGCGACGTCAGGATTCTGAACCCAAACCTTCTTGGACCGTATACAATCAGTCAGTCTCGTCAAAGGAACCAGAGCAGACAGCAGTAGGATATTTGCCAATAGTCCTTGGTCCAGCTGATGAGTATGATACGCTCAATAAGTTGTGAAGAGGTGTATGGAAATATCATCACATTTTGGCCAGGAGCATACTGTCATAACAGTGGACCAAGCTCTTTACTGCAAGCTCGTGGAAGTGGTGTGTTGAGGAATATCAGGGCAAGTTAATCCCTCGCCTTGGTGGACTTCATATTGCAATGAACTTCTTGAAGACTATCGGAGATCACATGGCTGGGTCTGCTCTAGCTGAAGTGTGGCTGGAGAGTGGATTGCTGGGGGAGGGTGCTGTGCAGCTTGTCATGTCAGGGAAAGCATACAACAAGGGTATGAGAGCTCACAAACTGACCTTGCAGGCCCTATGGCAGAATCAAACAAGGAATGCCATTATGAGATCTCTGCTATGGCTGCTGATGACAATCCTGAAATTATTCCTCAGTTGATAACATATCTGAAGCAGGAACAGTTTGACAGTCTCCTCAAAGATTTAATTGCAAGTAAATCTGAAGATGTCAACTTTGTCTTCTGGTGGAACTACATGGATATGGTCTCAACACTGTTGCAATATACACGAGCTCAGCGTGATGGACTCTGGGAGCTTCATCTTCACTCCTTCAGCTGGATGCTGCCGTACTTCATGTGATATGACCACCTGAACTACACAAGATGGGGGCCAGTGTATATTGCTGAGATGCACCAACTCCCAGAACCTGTACTATCGGAGTTCCAAAGGGGCAACTTTGTTGTGAAGCGGTCCGATCAACGATTCAACCAGGTTGATCCAGACCAAGCAATGGAGTGGATCAATGGAACAGGGAAAAAAGGAGGGGGGATCATTGGTTACTAAGACACTTTCAGCCCTTTCCAGATGGACACTCTCCTGCAATATAATAATAATAATAATAAATTGAATTTATATAGCGCTTTTCATAAACTCAAAGTCGCTTTACAGGTAGCTAGATTATAAGGTAAAGCTAAACTGGACAATACAAGACAAAACAAAAACAAAGCAAAAGAAAACAAGACAAAGCAAAGCAAGATACAGTCACAGAAGAAAAGGGGGCTACAGATAGGCAGAGGTGAAGAGATGGGTCTTGAGGCGGGACTGGAAGATGGTGAGGGACTCAGAGGTGCGGATCTCTTGGGGGAGGGAGTTCCAAAGCCTGGGAGCTGCCCTGGAGAAGGCTCTGTCCCCAAAACTGCGGAGTTTGGACTTGTGGATGCAGAGGAGACCGGCTGAGGTGGATCTGAGGGACCGTGAGGGTTGGTAGGGGGACAGGAGGTCAGTGAGGTATGAGGGGGCCAGATGGTGAAGGGCTTTGTAGGTGAGGACCAGGATTTTGTAGGTGATCCGGTGGGAGATAGGAAGCCAGTGGAGTTGTTTTAGGACTGGAGTGATGTGGTGCCAAGATTTGGAACGGGTGATGAGTCGGGCAGCTGCGTTCTGGACCAGTTGGAGGCGGTTAATGTTGGTAGAGCTGATTCCGAGGAGAAGTGAGTTGCAGTAGTCCAGTCGGGAGGAGATGAAGGCGTGAATGAGTCTTTCAGCAGCGGGGGGTGTGAGAGAGGGTCTGATTTTGGCAATGTTGCGGAGGTGAAAGAAGGAGGTTTTGATGACATGGCGGATGTGGGGCTCAAGGGAGGGGGTGGAATCAAAGATCACGCCAAGGTTTCGGGCCTGGGGAGATGGGGAGACAATGGTGCCGTCAATGGTGAGAGTGGGGTTATTGGTTTTGCCAAGTGTGGATTTGGAGCCAATGAGAAGGAATTCTGTTTTATCACTGTTGAGTTTGAGGAAGTTGTGTTGCATCCAGATTTTGATAGCTGACAGGCAGGAGTTGATGTGGGAGAGGGGAGGATTGAGGGGGGATTTGGTGCTAAGGTAGATCTGGGTGTCATCGGCGTAACAGTGGAAGTCCAGGTTGAAGTGGCGGAGTATCTGACCAAGGGGGAGGATGTAGATGATGAAGAGGAGGGGGCCGAGTACGGAGCCTTGGGGAACGCCTTGAGTGACTGTGGCTGTGGCAGAGGTGTGATTATGAAGAGAGATGAAGTGTGATCTGTTGGAGAGGTAGGAGTGGAGCCAGCTGAGTGCAGTACCTTCGATACCAAGGTCTTTGAGTCTGGTGAGCAGAATGTTATGGCTCACGGTATCGAAGGTTGCACTCAGGTCAAGGAGGATGAGGATGTTGAGGGAAAAGGTGTCAGCAGAGGTGAGGAGGTCGTTGAGGACTTTCAGAAGAGCGGTTTCTGTGCTATGGAGAGGGCGAAAACCAGATTGGAGGGGTTCAAATAGGTTATTGGTATGAAGATGGGTTTGTAGCTGTGAGGCGACTATGCGTTCCAGGGTTTTAGACAGAAAGGGGAGGTTGGATATTGGGCGGTAGCTGTTGAGGGAGGAGGGATCCAGACCAGGTTTTTTGAGGATTGGGGTGACAGCAGCGGTTTTGAAGGCAGAGGGGACAGTTCCAAGGGACAGTGAGGAGTTGAAGAGGTTTGTAAGGTAGGGGCATAGTACGGGGAGGCAGGACTTCAGGAGTGGAGTAGGGAGGGGGTCCAGGGAGCAGGTAGTGGGTTTTGAAGAGCTGATGAGTTTTGAGATTTCAGGAGCGGTGACCAAGTCAAACTCGGAGAGGAGGCAGTGTGGAGGAGGGGTCAGGAGGTCAGGAGAGATGGGGATAGGGGGGGCCGTGGTGGGCGATGGAGTAGATGGTGGGAGGTCGGATACAGGGGATAGAGATTTGTAGATGATGTTGATTTTGTCGGTGAAGAAGTGGAGAAATGAGTTGCAGAGATCCGGAGTAGAGGTAGGGAGGGTGTTGGTCCGAGGCTTGAGGAGGTTGTTTACTGTGGAGAAGAGGGTTCTAGGATTTTGGCAGGGGTCGGTGAGGATGGTGGAGAGGTAGACAGATTTGGCAGCAGTGAGGGCATCTTTGTAGGCATTGAGGTGGAGTTTATAGGCTTCATGATGGACTGTGAGTGATGATTTTTTTGTCAGACGTTCAAGTTGGCGGCCAGTTTGTTTCAGTTTCCGGAGTGCGGGTGTGTACCAGGGTGAAGAGGTGTTAAAGGTGACGTTTTTTGTTTTGAGGGGGGCCAGAGTGTCGAGGGAGGTACACAAGGTGGAGTTGAGGTGGTTTGTGAGATCATCAGGAGAGGTGACGGTTGAGTCCAGCTGGAGAGTGGTGGAGAGCAGGTCAGAGAGATGGTGAGGATCAATTGATTTGAGGTTGCGGAAGGTGATTTCTCTGATGAGGCGAGGGCGTGGGGTTGGAGAAGGGATGGTGAACAGTACCAGTTTATGATCAGACAGGGGGAAGAGGCATGGATGGAGGTCGAGCACCGGTTGGTTTGTGGAGCAGACCAGGTCGAGGATGTGTCCTTTTTCATGGGTGGGGAATGTGACATGTTGGATGAGAGTGAAGTTGTCCAGTAAAATGGTGAACTCTGATGAGAGCTTGCAGGTGGGGGAGTCCATGTGGATGTTTAAGTCACCGAGTAGCAGCAGACGTGGAGAGAGAGATGAGGCCAGTGTGAGGAGTTCAGTAAAATCAGAGAGGAAGGAGGGATTTGGTTTAGGTGGCCGGTAGATGAGGATGACTGTCAAGGAGGAAAGAGCTTTGAAGGCGAGAAATTCAAACGATGATACTGAGGGGAGGGTAAGTTCTGTGATCTGGAAGTTCTGGTTGAAAATAACGGCGAGGCCACCTCCACGGCGGGAGGGGCGGGGTTTGCAGATGTAGTTGTAGCCAGGGGGGGATGCTTGGTTGAGGGAGAAGAAGTCATTGGGTTGTTGCCAGGTTTCAGTGAGCAGGAGGAGGTCCAGAGTGTTGTCGAGGATGAGTTCATGGAGGGCAGGGGCTTTATTGTTGAGCGATCGGGTGTTGAGGAGGCCAAAGTTGGCATGATGAGAGGGTGGTGGGATGGGGGCAGGCTGGAGAGATCTGAGGTAGTCCAGTCCGGGTTTTCTGTGCAGCCTGACGGTGTGCTCCGCGCTATGTGATCCAGTGGGGGAAGCTTTCTGATGACGTGGCAGAGGTGCGACAGAACGTGCAGGTGACCAGATGGATGGAATGGATTGTCCGTGGTGGAAGTGAACAAACTTGCGGCAAGAGCTTCTGTGGATGTAACGGGGTCGACGTAGTAGTCCAAGCTGTTTGATGACTGGGATGCAGGGTGGAATGGAGTGGTTGAAGAGTTCGACCAGTTGCAGAGTTGAATATTTGATCATGAGGCCGAGTGGAGGGACTGAGAGCTTCGTGATAGCGGTTAGCCGTGGGCTAGGGGTATAGAGGTGGAAGGCTGATGTAAGTGCCAAAATGATCCACAGCATGACAGGAGGAGATGAAGTCCAGTCTCGGTGCCTGTGAGACGGAGGGTAGGCAGTCGGAGTAGCGGCCACGCGTTGATGTAGCGAAGGAAGCCAGCTAGCTAGCTAGCGGCTAGCCGGCGAGGCGACAGTCCAGTTGAGGAGCGGCTTTGGGAAGCAGGTGAGAGGCTGTCCAGAGTTATAGTTTGTCCAGTGGTGAGATGAAGGGAGCAAGCTTGCTTTCCCTCAGACGTTTACAACAAACAGACAAAAACAAAAACACAAGAGGCAAAGCAGGCAGAGAAGCGGCGAACAAACAGCGGCAGCGTCCTCTCCGTCAGCAGTCCGTGCTCTATACCTTGTTCTCCTGGAATATGAGGTCCCATGTAGCAGAAGAGACACATTTGATGTTCAGCAACACATCTGAGAAAATCTACATCCACAATGAAGCTACCAAATCCCATGGAAAGAGAGACAACAGAGACAGAATGGCATTGGTTTTAGTCTTCAAAGAATTCAAGGTGTTTGTTCAGTCTCACCAGGCTCATTGCAAAATCTCGCCACGACAGACGTTGCCACAGAGGCAATCGAAAGCTCATTACTTTCTGCCCTAGGACAAGAAAAAGTGAATTCATTCATTGAGAAAAGGATGATTGTTTCTGAGGACAAAGATAAACCAGAGGTCCTAATCCATGCAAACCTACATAAGAGCAAAGCTAAAACATTTGCATCTCTGTATGAAGTGGCAGTGGCTCATAAAGGCTGACCGAAACGTCCTCAAACGCCTTGTTACAGCCTATGAGGCATGTCGTCCAGTTGACTTACCAGCTGTCCTAAAACTTCTGCCAGTTCCCATATCGCTTGCTGAAATTAATGTGACACTTCGCACTGGAAACAAGTCTGTATTGGTAAATAAGTTAACTGAAGACATAGTCTGTCCTGAGGCTATTGAACTTCCCGACATGTCATCTTGCCTCATCATAGATGGACAGCCACTGGTGGTTGCCCTAGGAAAGCCAGACAAAGCAGTAACATTTGGGGATTTGGCCGACACATTTGTCAGAGCAGTATTGAAAGCAGGATGTTCCTATAAACGGATAGACGTTGTGTTTGACAGATACAGAGAAGAGACCATCAAGGGTGCTACCAGGACACGACGCACAAAAGCAGCTCAACCAATCAGACGACTTGTTGAGGGTCGTGATGTGCCTCTTCCGAAAAACTGGACCAACTTCCTGTCCCTCTCTGACAACAAAGCTGATCTTGCCAATCTACTCTCTGAAGAACTATGTGCTCAGGCACCAGATGATAAAGAGATAGTTGTTGCTGGTGGGTTCAGAGACAAAGAGACGGAGGTTAGGTCATCGAAAGCAACAACCAACCTGACTCATCTGAGAGCCACACACGAAAAGGCAGATACCCGATTGGTATTACATGCAGTGCCTTGTAGTAACTAACTGTAGCCTACTACTGAACTGTACTAACTGGTTGTGATACCACATCATACATTGCAAGTCACACCAAAAGTACATTGTGGAAAGTCTGGAAAATGCATCCTCAATTGCTCAGCAACCTCGGAATTGGTGATCTCACGGAGGAGACTCAAAGATCTTCAGAGGCTTTTGTCTGCAGAATATATGATGTGCATAAAACAGACTCTGTTGATGCAGCAAGGAATATACTTTTCTCCAGAAGAGGTAAACCAGAAGCAATGCCGGCGACAAGCGATGCGCTCCACTTCCATCTGCTGAGAGTACACTACCAGGCAATGGTTTGGAGAAATGCTCAATACACCACACCTGAGCTTCCTTCACCCTTGGGCATGGGATGGAAACATGGCGATTCAGGACTACAGCCCATTCTTATGTCACAGAATCCAATACCTGAAAGTTGCCTGGAAATGATCCTGTGTGCCTGTAAAAAACAATGCACAACACGCCAGTGCAAATGCCGAAAATCAGGGCTGTTACGCACTGCAATGTGTGCATGTCAGAGTGATGACCAATGTCCTTGTTTAAATGTGGAGTTGTAGTCCTCAAGTATACCAACGCAAGGGGTAACCAAAGAACTTGGAGAAGGACTGCAGAAAGAAACACTAATCAAAATGAAATTCCAAAGACAAATGGCACACAAGCAAACTAGAAAGGTATAAAAACAATTTACAGAGGGAGTGAACTACAGAACTAAAAATCTAACAGAAAAAAGCAACGCAATTAGCTACAATCCTGAAAGAAAATATACAGAAACAAGATGTGATCTGTAGAACTAATATAGAACTAATATAACAGAAGAAAGCGAAAGCTAGACTCCAAAGGAAATTTACAGAAATGCGGACTGACCTATGGAACTTACAGAAGAACACAGATGAAAGCAAAGCAATTAAGCTACAAACATGAAAGAAAATATACAGAAACGAGATGTGATCTGTAGATCTGTTCAAGGGAAGTTTCATGGTGTTTTTTTCCCTATTCACTTGGGTTTTTCGATGTTTGAATTAAGAGCATAAATGCTTTGTTTGCATAAAAAATGAAATCTCAGACAACTTCCAATGGTGGTTTTCTTAGTTATTATGGAATATGGAATACATCACATATCATATATACACTGGGAACATTTAAGAGTGATATTGATTATTTATGTCGGCCTTAAAATATGACACAAATAATGCTTAATTTCAACATAAAAGTTGGTACTTTGCATATATATATTACAACCCCAAATCAGAAAAAGTTGGGACAGTATGGAAAACACAAATAATAAAAGAAAGTAGTGATTTCTAAATGTACTTTGACTTGTATTTCATTGCAGACAATACAACAGCACATAATTTAATGTGTTCCTCATGATTTTTTTTTCTTTTTTTTTCAAAAAAACAAAATTCCTATTTTGGTTCTTGGAACACATTTAAAAAAAAGTTGGAACAGTAAAGCATTTACCACTTTGTAATGTTGCCATTCCTTTTCACAACACTTAAAAGACGTTTAGGGACTGAAGACACCAAGTGATGAAGTGTTTCAGGTGTAATTTTGTCCCATTCTTGCTGCAAACAAGTCTTAAGGTGGGCAACAGTACGGGGTCTTCATTGTCGCATTTTCCGCTTCAAAATGCGCCACACATTCTCTATTGGAGACAGGTCGGGACTGCAGGCAGGCCAGTCAAGTACCCGTATCCTCTTCCTCCGCAGCCAGGACTTTGTAATGTGTGCAGAATGTGGTTTTGCATTATCTTGTTGAAATATGCATGGACGTCCCTGGAAAAGATGTCTTCTTGAAGGCAGCATATTGTGCTCCAAAATTTCTATGTACTTTTCAGCATTAATGGTGCCATCACAGAAGTGCAAGTTACCTTTGCCAAGGGCACTAACACAACCCCATACCATGACAGACCCTGGCTTTTGGACTTGTTACTGGTAACAGTCTGGATGATCCTTTTCTTCTTTGGTCCGGAGCACACGGCATCCATTTTTCCCAAAAAATACCTGAAATACTGATTCATCTGACCACAGTACACGTTTCCACTGTGTGATGGTCCATCCCAGATTCCTCCAAGCCCAGAGAAGTCGACGGCGCTTCTGGACACTGTTAACATAGTGCTTCCTTTTGGCACAGTACAGTTTTAACTGGCATTTGTGGCTGCAACTACGTATTGTAGTACTTGACAAAGGTTTGCCAAAGTAGTCCTGAGCCCATGTGGTGATATCGCTTATAGATGAATGACGATTCTTGATGCAGTGCCGCCTGAGGGATCGGAGATCACGGTTGTTCAGCTTAGGCTTGCACCCTTGTCCTTTACGCACTGAAATTCCTCCACATTCCTTGAATCTTTTAATTATGTTATGCACTGTTGAAGGTGAAATAAGCAAATGTCTTCCTATCTTTCTTTGAGGAACATTGTTTTTAAACATTTCAATAATTTTCTCACGTATTTGTTGGCAAACTGGCGATCCTCGGCCCATCTTTGCTCCTAAAGGACTAGACCTTTCTTGGATGCTGCTTTTGTACCAAATCATAATTACAATCACCTGTTGACATCACCTGTTTCAAATCACATCATTTTTTAACCAATTTACCTGATTACTAGCCCTAAATTGCTCCTGTCCCAACCTTTTTTGGAATGTGTTGCAGGTCTGAATGACAGGAAAGGATGTATATTTACAAATGAAATTAAGTTGACCAGACAAAACATGAAATATTTTGTGTTCACATTGTCTGCAATGAAATACAAGTCAAAGTACATTTAGAAATCACTACTTTCTTTTTTTATTTGTGTTTTCCATACTGTCCCAACTTTTTCTGAATTGGGGTTGTATAAAGGCACTGAGCCTCCATTATATCCTTGCTCTGACCCTAGACTATAGATCTAGAAACTTAATTTCCTCATCTTTGATTGCCTACTTACAAAAAAACTAGGGGAAAATGGTCCAACGACTGAGCAAGATAGGCAATTTGGCGGCAATTTTGATATGCAAATTAGAAGGTCAAACACTCACAATTCCGCTTGGGTACCAGTTTTTTTGGATTCAGCACCCTTGAAATATATAAAGTAGGCCGGTTCCCGACTTTTACCCATAAATGCTCCTCACTTTCACTTTTGGGTACATCCCGTCTAGACTAAAAAGTGTTTGTTGCATGTCCAGATCTTCCTCCACAGCTCTCTCAATGCAAATCACACCAGCTACTAGGCTAACTGAAATGAAACCATGCCAGTCTCTACGTATGGTGAAGGGTCTGTGATGATGTGGGGCTATTTTAATTAACACAGAGATGTGTATACGTATGCCCCTGTATTTTAAGGAAGAACATTTATTTATTTACGATACATTATTCATTCACAAAGAACATTGGTGTCCTTAAAAGTTGGATTCTTCCTAGTTTTTTTTTTAATTAAGGCATTAAGATCAATTTCCAAAAGATGATTTTTTTTATTCCTCTTTTTAGTCAACTTTAGCATGCGTTCATAAACTTTTGAGTACCACTGATATTTTAAAAACCAAATGTTCTTTAGCTTGTAACCAGGACAACCAGTAAAGAGTTTACAGACTGAAATATAGAATATGGAATAAACAACACATATTTATCAACTTTCATTTAATAACAGCTACAATATATTCTCTAAACTTCATCTGATAACATCTGCTTCTTTATCTGCAGAACCTTAAAATATATAAATATATTCTCTAAACCAGGGATCTTCAACAGGGGGTCCGGGACCCCTAGGCGGTCCTCCGAGTCACTGCAGGGGCCCTCCAAATGATACCATAACATGAATCCAACATAGAGATGATAGGCTAACTGGCTTATACAGGTCAGATCCAGGTCATGCTGAGGATTCACTGGGCCTCATGTATGTGTAACATTTAAACATGATTCATAAAACTATTATTTTAATAGCTTAGTATTCAATGCACTAAAAAGGTATGTATGAAGGCTTTAGGCTGCCCTACACCTTATTGTAGGTCCAGTTTAATATGCTAATTAATTTTTTGAAATGTTAGTAGTAGGCGGTCCCTGCTCCTTCTCTCTCTCAGCTCCAGACTATCAAACACTGAAACTACGTCCCGAGGGTCAAACCTCTCTATCACTTTAAGTTCACGAGAAGTTTTGGCCCGACTAGTTTTTGTTGCTTTTTCTGAAGTTCATGGCACTTTTTTTTCTCTGTTGACTAAGGAACGTTTTTAGAGCGTTATGTCGACCAAACTGTATGTGAGACTACATGAGACATGCAGTAATACAGTCCAAGATATTAGACTTTCATGTTCATAATAAACTCTACACATGTCTATCTCCAGTGTGGCTCATAGACAATCTGAGTGTGAAGTATAAAAATATAAAACTATATTCTCAGTGTGTCAGGTTGTACCAGCAGAGGACAGCACTTCATAATATCAACCCGTTTTACACATTTACATCCTCCCTCCCCTATCATAATAATAATCATAATAATAGTAATACCTGATTACAGAAGGAAACTAACAGATAAACTACTGAAATGATGCTTTATTTACATCCAAGTCTTCATCTTTTTTTATGATTTATTTTCTTCAAATGAACTTTTAGTTTGGGTTTTTTTGGCGTTCTATTGTGACGGCGCTGTGGAGTGTAGCGTGAGTCTGTTAGCTTGTGAAAGTATGTCAACATTCAAAAGTCACATGTATTTTCATGAATGAAGACAGTCGTCTACTCTGAGTTGTTCAGTAGAACTCCTCGGCTGACACTTCATTATTAAACAGGAAGAACTGAAACATCCTGAACTTCTCCGTACAAGTTGTCTTTATTTTCATACTAATAACTGAGACAGGACACCAGACTGAAGGTGAACGGAGGGCTCTGATTGGTCGTCACACGTAGATGTCTTCTTTGTCCACAGACCTCGGCTCTGTGATTGGGGTTTCCGTGGAAACGACAGGATGACAGGGAACTGTGGAGAGTGGAACAAGTTAGTATCTTTTGTCTTTCAGTAAGAGTGTGTGTGTGTGTGTGTGTGTGTGTGTGTGTGTGTGTGTGTGTGTGTGTGTTTTACCATAACAAGGCTTCTCCTCCTTATCTTTCATCTTGTTGCCATGGTGACTCTTCATCTCTACATAAACATTTTCCTCCAGCTGACCTGAAGCACATAATAAACTTAGTATCACATCTGATTGGCTGTCTGATGTCAGGGCTCTGATTGGTTGTTGTACCTGTGTTCCTTGTGCTCTGGCTCCGCCTCCTTTTGACGATGAAGAAGATGATGAAGAACAGCAGGAAGAGGAAGCAGGAGATCAATACCGGCACCAACACACTGCTGCTGCTAATATCTACACACACACACACACACACACACACACACATACACACAGACACAGACATACACACACAGACACACACACACACACACACACACAGACACTGTGTAAAGCAAGTTTAACGTGGTAATTTATGTGTAACTTCCCTAAACATGTTATTACTACAATATAAATGTCCCTGCTGTCTATCATTAATATAGCTTGTTGCCCACACTGTTGTCAGTCTCCTTGCAGACCCACCGCCCACTGTTGTCAGTCTCCTTGCAGACCCACCGCCCACTGTGAGCATGAAGTGTCTCTGCAGCAGTCTGGTCCCGTTCGCAGCGAACACCTCCAGACTGTAGTTTCCTGCGTCTGCCGGCGTGACGCGGCTAAAACTCAGCGAGCCGTCGCTCTGCAGCGAGCAGCGGCCGTGGTGACACGTCGTCACTTTGTTCTGTAGGGAGAGCAGCAGGTGGGGGTGTGTCCACCGGACGTCCTGCCTGCCCTCCAATGCCCCGGGCAGCTGGGAGGACAGCAGCACCGCCTCCCCACTCAGGGCCCTGACCGTCTCTATAAAGGCAGCTGGGGTCAAAGGTCAGAGTCACACATATATACACACACACACACACAAACATAGACACACATAGACACACACACACACACACAGAAACACACCAGACACTACGTTTACATACAGATTATATTCCACTATTATTCAGAATAAGAGATTTGATAAATTATCTTTTTAACTGACAAACATCAGATGTGTAATTCATCAATTCAAATCAACTAAAAGAAACTAAATGTTTGAAATAAAACTCTGATCAAACCGTCACTCTTCATCATCATCATCATCAACAGGATCAATAACCAGAGCAGAACAAACATGGCTGCTGTCGGAAGCTGCTGGCTCCGCCCCTGTGCTGTCGGTCACTCCCTGTGAAGAGGAAACAGACCCTTTCAGTAGTGAGTGTTTTTGATATGAAAGTCTGGAGATATAAATCTGCCTTTCACTTTCTAAAAGACTGGAACATATTTATATTAGCGCAGTAGAAGCAGAAGTGTGTGTGTGTGTGTGTGTGTGTGTGTGTGTGTGTGTGATCAGTTTGGGATGAAGTAACTTGAGATTTGATGGCACTTTATACTTGTAGTTCTCTATATTTCAGAGGTAAGTCTGGTACTGTTACTGCACTACATGTATGTGCAGACAGCTGCAGTTACTTCACATAAAAACAGAACGTTTATTAAACGGTTCAGAGAATCTGCTGCCGTCGGCTACCATATTTAAACCATGTTTCCGTCCTAATGCACCAATAATAATCATGCAATGTTACATTTACTTTTTATACTTTAAGAACATTTAGCTGAAAGGAGGACTTTAACTGGTAACAAAGTAATTCTCCTTGTGTAAAGCGTGAAGACTTCCTGACCCAGAACAGACTAAAGAAAGACACTCAATGTATATTCAACATGTGGAATAGTTGTGAATGAAGGGAGAGAGAGTTTGATCCTACCTGTCTGAGAGAAACACCTGATGCATCTCAAGAGAGAAACTAAACACAATGTGAGAGATGAGAACTGAGATTAATTCTAAAAGACAGCGGCTCATAATAGATCAAGAAGGAAACGAGAAGTGGTTTCTTTGTGTGTGTGTGTGTGTGTGTGTGTGTGTGTGTGTGTCTGTCTGTCTGTCTGTCTGTCTGTCTGTCTGTCTGTCTGTCTGTCTGTCTGTCTGTCTGTCTGTCTGTCTGTCTGTCTGTCTGTCTGTCTGTGCGTGTGTCTGTGTGTGTGTGTGTGTGAGTGTGTGACCACACGGTCTCAGGGTGGTTTCTGCTCATGGGAACTAAGTTAGAAACCCTGAGACACTTTTATTGACTCGACACAAACACACATGTTGTCAGAGCGTCCAGGAAGTTTATTTCAAACATAACTCTTCTATTATTTATCTGACTTATTGTTGGCTAAAACTAAAACCATCAAACATCACTGATGAATCTCACTCAGGGTTTCAGTTATTGCATTCATTCAAAGACGAGAAGCGTCACTTCATGTTTCCACTTCTGGAATATTACTAAGTACATTTACTCCAGTATTGTACTTCAGTCCAAATGTTGAGGTACTTGTACTTTACTTGAGTCTTTTCTTTTCATGCCACTTTCTACTTCTACTCCGCTACATCTCAGAGAGAAATATTGTACTTTTTACTCCACTACATTCATCTGTTACAGCTTTAGTTACTAGTTACTTTACACATTAAGATTCCTGCACACTAAACACATGTAGGGGAGAGCCGGGACGATTGAAGCATTCCAGTTTTCTCTGAGTGCAGCGCTGATAGACAGACTTCCATAGGTCAAAACATGGAGCATGATAACCTCCTTCTATCAGACACATATCTCTTGTAATATCCTTTTACTTTTAAAGGCGATAAACAAGTTTTGATGGTTGAAAGTAAACTTTATTAGTGGTTAAATTTTTTTGATTATTAATTTCATTTAAGTAACATTTTCACTGCAGGACTTTTACTGTAACTGTATTTTTACAGTGTGGTTTTAGTACTTTTACTGCAGTAATCTGAATACTTGTTTCAGCGCTGCAGTAAACCTGATGCGTACTGATTGTAGATCTGTGTTTGTCCACCAGGTGGTGCTGCTGTGTAGTCTCAGAGGTGACAGAAGAGTGAGCGAGTGTGTGTGTGTGTGTGTGTGTGTGTGTGTGTGTGTGTGTGTGTGTGTGTGTGTTATAATATACATATAAACATAATATGTTTGTAGTAATCTGCCAGCTGAACTCTTGTTATAAAACAACTGTTTCTTTACTGACAGGTGAGGGATTGGGAGGTGTTCCCTGTATGTTTAGTAACTTTATGAAATTAATGAACGTCTGTTACATTCAATGCTACAAAGACTATCAGCTCCACACAACTCTCTCTGGATCTCTCAGTATGTTCAGAAGATTGTGACGTTCGGTGACTTCAAATGAAGATACTGACCTCTTCTGAAGAGTTCGTCAGTTCTTAATAACAACATTAATATGTTTAATAAAGCAGCAGGTTAGAGGCTTTCTGGTTCATATTACATATTTATATTTCTCTGAGAATCTCTTTCATATCTAAGATAAACTGGTCACTGTGAATCCATTCAGGAACTCTGTAGTAATCTAGTATTGTAGTCTCTGGTACTGCAGCTTCATGCGACTCATGTACTCCGCCAATCGCCGATATATGTGTCAATCTTAATTCTTATGATTTTTCATTAGTTTGTAAATAACAACATGATTCGATGACAGATTTATATACAAAAATACTAATGAGGAAATGGGGGAAAGTTACAAGATTGTTCATAAGTTACTAAATGTTAAGAAGTCAAACTTGTGACTTATAATAATGTGTCAGTAGATTTGCACCATTTCTGCGATGCCAGTGAGTTAGGATATGGCACAGCAAGCTACCTGAGGCTCACTAACACCAGAGGCCTCATTCATATTGCCTTTCTGATGGGCAAAGGAAGAGTTGCACCGCTGAAACCAGTCACCATCCCCAGGCTGGAACTGGCAGCTGCAGTCCTGGCTGTGCGAATTAAAAAGAATGCTGGAGAAGGAGCTGGACTGACAGTACCGCTGTCATTAAATACATCTGCAATGAGACCTGCTGCTTTCAAACATACGTGGCGAACAGAGTATCCACCATCAGAGATCTGTCAGAAAAATCTCAATAGCGATATGTAAACAGCTCCCTCAACCCTGCAGACGACGCCTCTAGGGGTTTAACAGCCGAAGCATTCCTGAAATCCGAACGATGGTTAAATGGGCGTGCCTTTCTGAAACAGCCAGAGGAGAATTGACCAAAGCATCCAGAGATTTCCACCACTCTTTCCTGACATAGGAGGCTGCAACAATATGTATTTATTAGGGGTGGAACGGTACACAGAAGTCACGGTTCGGTTCATACCTCGGTTCAGACATCATGGTTCAGCTTGTTACAATGGAGGGAAAAGCAAAACAAAAATGCGGTGCTAGCTGACTCAGACTGTACCACCTAATGTCATCCAGTCTCTCCCCTGAGCTAGTAGTCTCAGGCTGGACCACCTAGTGTCATCCAGTCTCTCCCCTGAGCTAGTAGTCTCGGGCTGTACCACCTAGTGTCATCCAGTCTCTCCCCTGAGCTAGTAGTCTCAGGCTGTACCACCTAGTCCCATCCAGTCTCTCCCCTGAGCTAGTAGTCTCAGGCTGGACCACCTAGTGTCATCCAGTCTCTCCCCTGAGCTAGAAGTCTCAGGCTGCACGACCTAGTGTCATCCAGTCTCTCACCTGAGCTAGTATTCTCAGGCTGGACCACCTAGTGTCATCCAGTCTCTCCCCTGAGCTAGTAGTCTCAGGCTGGACCACCTAGTGTCATCCAGTCTCTCCCTGAGCTAGTAGTCTCAGGCTGGACCACCTAGTGTCCTCCAGTCTCTCCCCTGAGCTAGTAGTCTCAGGCTGGACCACCTAGTGTCCTCCAGTCTCTCCCCTGAGCTAGTAGTCTCAGGCTGGACCACCTAGTGTCCTCCAGTCTCTCTCCTGAGCTAGTAGTCTCAGGCTGGACCACCTACTGTCATCCAGTCTCTCCCCTGAGCTAGTAGTCTCAGGCTGGACCACCTAGTGTCATCCAGTCTCTCTCCTGAGCTAGTAGTCTCAGGCCGGACCACCTAGTGTCATCCAGTCTCTCCCCTGGGCTAGTAGTCTCAGGCTGGACCACCTAGTGTCATCCAGTCTCTCCCCTGAGCTAGTAGTCTCAGGCTGGACCACCTAGTGTCATCCAGTCTCTCCCTGAGCTATTAGTCTCAGGCTGGACCACCTAGTGTCATCCAGTCTCTCTCCTGAGCTAGTAGTCTCAGGCCGGACTACCTAGTGTCATCCAGTCTCTCCCCTGGGCTAGTAGTCTCAGGCTGGACCACCTAGTGTCATCCAGTCTCTCCCCTGAGCTAGTAGTCTCAGGCTGGACCACCTAGTGTCATCCAGTCTCTCCCCTGAGCTAGAAGTCTCAGGCTGCACGACCTAGTGTCATCCAGTCTCTCCCCTGAGCTAGTAGTCTCAGGCTGGACCACCTAGTGTCATCCAGTCTCTCCCTGAGCTAGTAGTCTCAGGCTGGACCACCTAGTGTCCTCCAGTCTCTCCCCTTGAGCTAGTAGTCTCAGGCTGGACCACCTAGTGTCCTCCAGTCTCTCCCCTGAGCTAGTAGTCTCAGGCTGGACCACCTAGTGTCCTCCAGTCTCTCCCCTGAGCTAGTAGTCTCAGGCTGGACCACCTAGTGTCATCCAGTCTCTCCCCTGAGCTAGTAGTCTCAGGCTGGACCACCTAGTGTCATCCAGTCTCTCCCCTGAGCTAGTAGTCTCAGGCTGGACCACCTAGTGTCATCCAGTCTCTCCCCTGAGCTAGAAGTCTCAGGCTGCACGACCTAGTGTCATCCAGTCTCTCCCCTGAGCTAGTAGTCTCAGGCTGGACCACCTAGTGTCATCCAGTCTCTCCCTGAGCTAGTAGTCTCAGGCTGGACCACCTAGTGTCCTCCAGTCTCTCCCCTTGAGCTAGTAGTCTCAGGCTGGACCACCTAGTGTCCTCCAGTCTCTCCCCTGAGCTAGTAGTCTCAGGCTGGACCACCTAGTGTCCTCCAGTCTCTCCCCTGAGCTAGTAGTCTCAGGCTGGACCACCTAGTGTCATCCAGTCTCTCCCCTGAGCTAGTAGTCTCAGGCTGGACCACCTAGTGTCATCCAGTCTCTCCCCTGAGCTGCAACAGCCTGACGTGTATAAAGTAAGATGCAAACAGTAAACAGTAAGTATCCCACATCATCTCCAGACTCCATCCGGAACATAAAATAAGATCAGCTATAAAATGAAAAATACAACATCTCTTATTTATTGAAGTGCAAATTACATAGAATAATAACAAACAAAAAAATATGTGGATGGGATGGCATGTTGTAACGAGGTTCGAGTACATACAGCAAATACGAGTGAATACATGCACATTGAAGATGACATGTAAATTCTGACTGCTTCCGTAATTTTTCTGGCCCTATTTGTACTGTATGTGTATCTAAAGGCTGGTTAACTGTAGGGAGGAGAAGTTGGACAGTTTTTTTGTCTCGTTCCAGTGATTGGCACATCTGGGTGATGGCGTCGGATATGTGTTAGCATGTTAGATGTATTTCCACTCACATACCCGAAAACTGCTGAACAACGTCAACCCACAGTCCTCGTCTCATCCACCAGTCTCTCGACTGTACTACTGTAACTGACCCGAAGACCGAAGTTTTCGAGGCGGGGACGGCACCAGGCGGGAGGGCATGAGACGAGAGGGCAGGACACGAGGCTCCAGGCTGCAGCCATACAGTCTTGAAGTTTTCCCAAACTTGCGATCTTAAGAGGCCGGCGGGGAACTCTTGTCGGTCGCAACCACTCGCCATACTCGTCCTTTAGTGCTGCTATCTCTGACTCGCTCACTGAACCGTCGACATGACAAAAAACTGCAAATGTGGGGCGGAGCTCGCTCGGCTAGCTTCAGAGCTAAGGCGGGGCAACAGATTAGGTGTCCCCAGAACCCGCGTATCTAACAGTAGTTCCGCATTACATTAGTTCTGCATTACATTAATTAATTTGCACGCAAGTTTTATTTATTTTTATACCGTGTATTCTCCGTGAAAATTCATGTACCGAACCGAGAAGCCCGTACCATTTTGGTTCAATATGAACATGTTCCATTATATGCATTTAACATGATTACAGTCAGCTTACCGTGTGTTAAAATATGTTTCTGTCACAAAGTGTCGCCACATTGTTTAACCCTTGTGTCATCCTTGACCCATTTTCAAAGTTTTTTATATCAGAAATATGGGTTTCTTAACAACCAAATTGCCCCATTTAAATTAGTTTTTTTTACCATGAATAAAAAAATCGTTGAAGAGGGACAAAAACGTTTAAAAAAAGACAACACAAGGGTTAATTACAAATCAACAAAGAGCAGAAAGTGTCAGAAGAAACAGACCGTCCTCACCCAGAAAATGGCCCTACATGTCGATTAAGCAGTAGGGTTTCCCTCCATTTGTAGAAGACTCAGGTTGTAGTATTTTAGTCGTGTTTCACAACAAAATAGAATAGAAATGTGATTAAAGCTGCCATCTTGCGGGCATTTTACAATGTTAAACACAATGGTTAAGGCAGATATAAATTCTTGCTCGTGGGGGGAATTGTTGTGTCTGTGTGAATTATAGAGTGGGGTCTAGACCTACTCCATCTGTACTAGCGGTGTCACGATTCTCCAAATCCTCAATTCTATTACATTTTTGATTCTAAGGTCACGGTTACATAAGACAACTGGACTCACTGCACACCTACAAGCCTACAAGGATCACAGCCAACACTATAGATCAGCGCTCACAGCCCGCACAGCTTATTACTCTGGTATCATTCACTCTGGATCCTCCAACACCCGGACACTGTTTGCCACAGTCAATATAACTACTGAAACCCATTGACAATATCACCCGCTTATTCACCATGGACAAATGCAATAATTTCATTGATTTCTTTAAATACAAAATTGACAGTATTCACCAAGAACTCTGCGAATATCTCTCCTAGTACAGACCCTCAACCGGACTTATCCCTTCCATTTCACATCACTCTCCCCTCCCTATCAGTCATCACAGAAACCGATCTCATAGATCATTTCAACAAAATCCACCTCACAACCTGCCCACTGGACCCTATTCCATCTGCATTGGTCAAGCACTGCCTCCCCTGCCTCAGCCCACTTATGATGGTTATCATAAACTCCTCTCTCACATCTGGAACAGTTCCTGCTTCCTTCAAAGTTGCCGCCATTACACCAATACTTAAAAAACCTGGCCTGGATCCTGACAACCCCAACAATTTCCGGCCCATCTCTAACCTACCTTTCCTATCAAAAATCCTGGAACGCTCTGTTGCCTCTCAACTAAAACATCACCTTCTTTCCAATTAGCTCTATGAAACCTTTCAGTCTGGATTCCGCTCTCATCACTCTACTGAAACTGCACTACTCAAAGTAACAAATGACCTCCTGCTTGCCTCTGACTGGTTCCCTCTCTATTCTCCTACTTGACCTGCCGCTTTCGACACCATTGACCACTCCATCCTTCTACAACGCCTAAAAAATCTGGGCATCTCTGGTTCAGCGCTCTCCTGGTTCACCTCCTACCTCACCAACAGATCTCAATTCATATCCATCAACAACTGTACGTCCCATACCATACCGGTCAATCACGGAGTGCCTCAAGGCTCAGTGCTAGGTCCCCTTCTGTTTATCCTGTATATGCTTCCCCTTGGACTTATTCAAAATCACAGACTCAAATTCCACAGTTACGCAGACGACACACAACTATACCTCAGCACTAGATCCATCACTCCTGCCACAGTATCAACCATCACAAAATGCCTCTCTGCAATAAAAACCTGGATGACTGCCAACTTCCTTAAACTCAACTACAACAAATCTGAAATCATCATCATTGGTCCAAAATCACTACTCGCCTCCTCCCAAGATTTCGCTCACTCCGTCGCTGGACATACAGTCAACACCTCACTCCAGATCCGAAATCATGGTTTCATTTTTGACCCCACACTCACTTTTAAGCCCCATATCCGTCATATCACCAAAATTGCCTTTTTCCACCTACGTAACGTTGCTCGTCTTTGCCCCACCCTCTCAACATCTGGTGCTGAAACTCTCATCCATGCATTCATTACATCAAGACTTGACTACTGCAACAGCCTCCTATATGGTCTCCCTTCATCTGTTTTACAAGAACTGCAATACGTTCAAAACTCTGCTGCTCGCCTCCTCACCCACACTGGTTCAAGACAACACATCACCCCTGTCCTTCAACAGCTTCACTGGCTCCCTGTACAACAGCGCATCCATTACAAAGTTCTACTCATCACCTACAAAGCTCTCAATAATCAGGCCCCTCTCCATACCTCACAGACCTCTTACAGCACCATCGTCCCTCCAGATGCCTTCGCTCAGCTGACTTAAACCTCCTCAAACCCATCACCAAATCAACCCACTGAACTTTGGGGGACCAAGCCTTTGCAATAGCTGCCCCCACCCTCTGGAACTCCCTCCCCATCCACATCAGAAACTCGGACTCACTGAACACCTATAAAAAACTGCTCCAAACTCATTTGTTTCAATTGGCCTATCCATAATCTACAATAACACTCATCTTGTTTGTTTGTTTGTTTCTTTCTTTTGTTTGTAAAGCGTCTTTGAGTTCCATGTAAAGCGCTATATAAAACTTATGTATTATTATTATTATTATTACGGTTCGATTTTTACATTTTGTTTTGTTAAAGCAGTTCAATTCAATTTTATATATAGTATTAAATCATAACAAGAGTTATCTCAGGACACTTTACAAATAGAGTAGTTCTAGCCCACACTATAATTTACAAAGACCCAACAATTCTAGTAATTCCCTCAAGAGCATTTAGTGCGACAGTGGCGAGGAAAAACTCCCTTTTAGGAAGAAACCTGGGACAGACCCAGACTCTTGGTAGGTGGTGTCTGACGGAGCCGGTTGAGGATGTGATGAACAGTGGCAATAACAGTATAGATAATGGCACAGTGACTAGAAATAGTAGTCGTAGTAGTTCATGTCATATCAGGGCACTGCAGGGCGTCACAGGATGTAGCATGGCACAGCAGAGCATAGCCGGACGTAGCAGGGTGCAGCAGGACGCAGCAGGACACTGCAGAGCGTAGCAGGGAGCAGCACGGCATAGCAGGGAGTGCAGCAGAACCACGGCAACAGCTGGAACCATGATTTTGGTGCCATCCTAATCCCAGGATTTCATCCTGGGTGAAAAAGAAACAGAAAGACTCCGGGGAGCAAGCTCCCAGGGCTAGGTTAGTAACAAGCATTTCTGGGACAGAGAAGCAGGTGGGCCGGGCTAGGCAGATGCTGCAACTCCTCACTCCCTAACTATAAGCTTTATCAAAGAGGAGAGTTTTAAGTTTACTCTTAAATGTGGTGACAGTGTCTGCCCCCTGAACCCAGACTGGGAGCTGGTTCCATAGAGGAGCCTGATAGCTAAAGGCTCTGGCTCCCATTCTACTTTTAGAGACTCTAGGAACCACACAGGTTGCTATAATATCTGACCTTTGTTCGCAATATACCACACTACATTGTCAAATTAAAAACATTTATTAGCAACATAATGTAACAATAACATATGTTCAATCAATTGGAAACGACAATTTATCAATAAAGTATAAAAAAGTTTGCCGACAATGCCGAGGGCAGATGCTTCACAGCACAGCGACAGAGCAGTCAGAGAGCAGAGAGTGAGACTCAGCAGTCCGCTCACTTGTTGCCCTCTGTAATATAACCAATATAAGCTGCTCTGTTTAAGCTACAAAACATTCATGCAGGCTGAAATTCAACCATGCGGTTTTGTTGGGATTAAGCTATAAGTAGAAGGACTCTCAGCTAGCTGCTAGGCTAATGTGCTAATGGTTAACACACAGAATATGGTACACGCGCATAGCAGAGTTTGCAAAACTGTGGTTTGTTTTGTCGACAATGCGAACGCTGTCAACATAACTCACTGGAAATCCAAAATATTTCCACACCAGCGACTGGTGCAGTTGCCAGGTTATCTTTTGACTGGTTGTACCTAAGTTAGAGGAGGTTGACTCATGGCACTTCAACGTATGTGTTTTTTTTTTCGCTTGGCAAGCCAACTGGACATAACATGGGACGTGGCAGCATCAATGATTCCATTTTTTTATTCAAAATTCGAGATTGTGACTTAATTTCGGTTAAATTAAGTCACAATCTCAAATGACACCCTTAATCTGTACAGTGTCCTGAGATAAATTCTATTAGAATCTTTTGGAGTCCTTGGCATTCATTTAGAGATGAGAAAGTGTCAGAAACAAACGTTTAAGAGATGAATTTTAGTTTTAGGGCCATGTGAAACTTGAGGATGTCTTCCATGGAGTCAGTCAGCACCGTCTGCTCCACAACGTGACGGACTGCACTCTGTAAAACACGATAATACCTCTTCACTTCCTGCAGCTCTGACTGCAGTCGTTTCTCCACCTTTTGGCGCTCCTCTACAGCTTCACTCAGCTTCTTCTTGTACTTTAATTCCACAGATTTGATCTTTTCCTCCATTTTCTCCTCGTAAAACTCTCTGAGTTCGGCCTCTCTTTGAAGCAGCATCTCCAATGCCCCTTTGTACATGTAGTTGGAGTAAAACTTTCCTCTGTTGGCACCAACCATCTCCTCCACCTTCTCTAACAGATCCAGCACCTGTCCCCGATCGTTGGTCCTATCATTGTTGAGGACGTGGTATCTGTTTCCTGCCTTCTTCACAATTGTCTGCAGCTCTGGTCCAGCCTCCTGCAGCTGGCGCTTGATGTCCGGGACAGTTTTCTCATCCTGGGTGAAGAGGATGATGGTGTACTTCCAAGCGTCCTCTCCAAACATCTCCTCCACCTGCCTGACGGCGCCTTTTTCTTCATTGGTGAACGGTCCCACCTTGATGACCAGCAGGATGGCGTGGGGCCCCGGGGCCGACATGTTGATTAATTTGGAGATCTCTCTCTTCACGGTGTGTTCAGGTAACAAAGTGTCAAAGAGTCTGGGAGTGTCAACGATGGTCAGCTGCCTGTCCAACACCTCGCCTGTCTGCTTACAGCACTGTCTGGTCACTGAGGAGAGAAAACACAAGTTGTTTAATCTGAAATACAACTTCACAGGAGAGGATGCAGGAGCTGATCACATGAAGACACTTTATGAGTAGGGCCGTGGAATTTGACAGAAGTTTCCACTGATTTTCTGCAGAGTTCTGGTACAGTCACAAACCTGCAGCTTTTATCCATCTGCTGTCATCTCATTGCATACATTTTCATTTGAAACATTAAAAAGCAGGCGTGTGTGTGTGTTACCTGAGGACTGACTGACAGCTGCACTGAAGGCGTCTCTTCCCAGTAAGGTGTTTCCACTGGAGCTCTTTCCTGATCCAGTTTTCCCAACAAGAACCAGCCTCAGGTCTGACAGGTCTGAAAACAGAATGTGTGAAACTGAGGATGTAATGCTTCACTGATAACACAGCTCAAGCTGGATTGTACAAATTACGGATGCTAATGATTAATCAACAATTGATTAATTGGTCGTATTGAACTTAATCAGTACTATCAAGATCTGAACTACAAACATGTAGTCTCCCATTACATTCTAGCAATGGGTATAATGGTGTATTTCCAATGAAACGCCACCAAAATAGAACTATTTTATGACCGGCCAGCCATGTTGGGGTGGTCAGGGTCAGGCGAAGAGAGCGGCAATTTTGGAAAATAAAGCGTACATTTTTGATTAAGCTGGGAGAGGCAGTGGAAGGTGGCCCCTCTGGAACCCACAGGTTCTGCAGGTGACTCGCCCGACAGAGATGCTCAGTCAGCAGCCTCAGAGTTGGCTCTACTTTTGGGGAAGCAGTACTTAACAGCTCCCACCACTGACAGCATGGACACACAGGTTAGGAACTTTTTACGGCACTTTCCCCAATCCTTGGATACAAAGCCAACTGCCAGATTGGTAATGCTGGCACACCAGTACCTCTGCATACCAGCAACCAGTGTTGTAGTCAAGACCACATAAACCGAGATCGTCATTACCAGAGTGAATCAAGACCGAGACAAGACCAAGACTTTGAGGGGTTGAGATGGAGTCAAGACTAAGACTAAGACCAGACCAGTGCCAGGCAGCCAGAGATTCCTCTCCTGTCTCCATCATTCAGTTTCTTTGGTTAGGGTGTTAACGTAGCCTCGTGAGACCATCCTGATCTCGCGAGCTCCAGTTTTCTGCTCGCAGATCAGTCTGGCATCTTGAGGCAGAGAAAATTTGGAGCCGTTCACCAAACGACCGGGCCAATCAGCGTTGGTTTTGAGGCGGGTTTAGGTGTGATGCAACGAGGAGCTGGCGAGATCAGGATGGTCTCACGAGGCTCAGCAAGCAGAAGCAACGCGTGCAGATCTGACCTGATCTAGACTCATGTTCAGACAGCGGTAGCCCTGATTCTGTTAGCCGCTCCCTAATGCTGTTTTCTCTTGGATCCTTCTTTTGGAATATGGACCGGGAACCTGAAATGGGGCCTTTTATTCCTAAATTCTCGTTACACAAATGGCAAATATCCTTTACCCACATGTTGCTTGCTGAGCTAACGAGCTATGCTCTGCCTGCAGCAGTAGGGGGAGCTGTCAGTTGTTCTGTTAGTACGTCATACGCTTCGTTGATCTGATTGGTTGATTTGGTCCGTCTATCACCAAATTAGGTGGTGATAGACGGATGGTTTATCCAATCAGCTAACCAGTATTTTCGCCCCTTCCCAAACGTTCTCCAACGGAAAGTTCCCAGATGGATATGCTGAGCAAATACTAAGCAATCCATCTGGCGGAGTCAGGTTAATGTTAAGGGGGTATAAGAGGGGATTAACAGTAACAATTTAAAATTAGAAATTAGTGAAAATATTGGTTGGATTTCAAGCAGGAAGTTGTACATCTAATCACAGTAAGGGAGTTGTGATGGTGCAGTGGATATTTTACTTTGGTGTGGGAGAGCTGGGTTTGATTCCCACTGTGATACATCAACCAATGTGTCCCTGACAAGACACTTAACCCCTAGTTGCTCCAGAGGCGTGAGACCTCTGACATATATATAGCAATTGTAAGTCGCTTTGGATAAAAGCTTCAGCTAAATGACATGTAATGTAATGTAATGCACAGGTAGTTCAGTGATATCCCTGCAGTTGTGGTCTTGAAATAAAGTCCTAAGTCATCTTTATCCAAGGCCTAGACAAGAAAAAAAAAAGTGCTGTCGATTCCGAAACAAGACTGAGTCCTTCAAAAAGTGGTCTTGAGACCGGTCTTGAGTACCGCAACATTGCCAGCAACATCAGTACCATCCAAGTGTGTTTTCAGCCACTGGGCTGCTGCAATCTGACACCCAACCATGTCGACATGATAATTTTTCTCAACAAGAACGGGAACCATCACCTTATCGTGGTGGAGAGGTTTGGGTGTCCCTATGAACCTGAGGGCTGTGTTGTCTGGAGGTTTGTGCTCCTGGTAGGGTCTCCCATGGCAAAGTGGTCTCAGGTGAGGGGCCAGACGAAGAATGGTTCAAAAAACCCTATGGAAGAACGAGGAAGGGATAAAGAGACCCTGCCCGGAGGAAGCCCGGGGCCCCCGTCTGGAGCCAGGCCCAGAGGGAGGGCTCGTCAGCGAGCGTCTGGTGGCCGGGTCTGCCACGGAGCCCGGCCGGGCACAGCCCGAAAAAGCTGCGTGGCACCTATCTCTCCAGCCCATGGGCCCACCACCTGTGGGAGGAACCGCTGGGGTCGGGTGCGCTGCCACACGGGTGGCGGTGAAGGTCAGGGGCCTCGACGGACCAGACCCGGGCAGCAGAGGCTGGCTCTGGGGACGTGGAATGTCACCTCACTGTGGGGGAAGGAGCCGGAACTTGTGCGTGAGGTGGAGCGCTACCAGTTGGATCTGGTGGGGCTTACCTCTACACACAGTCTCGGTTCTGGAACCGTACTCCTGGAGAGGGGTTGGACTCTTTTCTTCTCCGGAGTTGCCCAGGGTGTGAGGCGCCAGGCGGGTGTGGGGATACTCACAAGTCCCCGGCTGAGCGCCGCAACGTTGGAGTTTACCCCGGTGGACGAGAGGGTCGCCTCCCTACGCCTGCGGGTTGTTGGGGGGAAAACTCTGACTGTTGTTTGTGCATATGCACCAAACAAGAGTTCAGAGTATTCGGCCTTCTTGGAGACTGTCAAGGAAATAAGTCCTATTAACACGGTGTAAGTAAATAAAAGGTTTAAAGCTTGTAGTGAAACAAATGAAGACCATCGAGCAGAAACCAAAGTCTGGTTATTGAGTGTTTATTCTCATTGATCAATGGAGAAACGCCGTAACACATGTACTCTCATACGAGTGCAAGAGCGTTCTAATTCATCTTCAAGCAGACAGTCACAATACAGGCAAAACAAATGGTCACTCTCAAACCCCCCTCCCTGGCTTCCTTCAGAAACCCATCTTACACAAAACAAAAAGCAAAGAGTCATGTCAAGCCCTTTGGCCTAGTTGACAGGAGAAGACATAACATCTTCGCAGTCTCATCTGTTGAAGAAAACAAACTGTGTCTAATAAGAAAGTTTATAGTGCCTCAGTCCCTTTATCAAGGGTTGTTTGGATAAACAGATGACCGGAGGCCTTCGAGAAAGGCCTCAGAGTTCTTTCTCAGCCAGGGCTTTATAAATTCAGCTATTCCATCTGTTAGAAACCTTTTTCTAAGTCTAAACCATAATCTAAACACACTAACCTAACAGTGTTAAATGTAATTTGCCATCACATTTCACCCTTTTGATTACAAGCTAATCACATAACCAAAATTACTTTTAATGATTCAAGCACTTGGACATATAGCTATATATATGTATATATCACAAATGGTGTTTGAGGAATACAAAATAAGTCCTCTGTATAAATCAGGAATAATAAAAAATACAGAATAGTCTGTAATCAGAGCTAAAGCTTAAACCCTCTGTGTGTCTGAACCTATCCATGTGTACAGGGAGTGCAAGTGTGCCCCTCCTGGTAATTGAAACCAACCTGTCATGACTCCACAACTCCTAGCATTGAGCAACACAAATATAATCATCATAAGAAAAATAAAACAAAATGAAACAAATAATTAGGATTATACGGCACCACTGTCTGTGTCACTGAAGTTATCTTTGTACTTAAGCACTTGGAATAACTCAGTAGAGTCTTCAGCAGTCTGCAAGGCCTGGTATTGGATCATACTTGTCACGAACAGAGATGAAAACATTTTCCTGATTAGTGGAATGATACAGCAAGCAATAATCAAAAAGCCAAATAAGAATGTGATCACTGGAGCTATGAATCTCACCACCCACGCTTTCCAACCCCCGCCAAGTAGCCATTGTTCCCAATCCCAACCGGACGTGTCAGCCGAGACGTCGCGGGATTTGAGATCTGTCAGGAGTGAGTTGAGTTGATGAATAGTGTCAGTGATGTTACCTTCAATGTCTGGAATGTAGGTGCAGCAATGTGTACCTATGATGTGGCACAGGCCCCCTTTGGGCAGCTAATATCAAATCGAGCCCGATCTGATGCTGAAGCATCATGCTACGCATTGCTCGCAGGACTGGAGGAAATTCGTTGAACCCTGAAATTAGAGTCGCAGTCAGATTTTCGAGGCTCTCCTGAATGTGGTCCATATTGTGAGCATTATTGACCACACCCCACCATGGAAAAATCCCCGCAACAAATTTACTCCCTGGCCCCGTTACCTCTCGCTTCCCTCTAACCCCTCCGTGTGCCATCGGCATGTACTGAGGATAATGGTGTGTTGTGTACAAGAGAAGTCATAACAGTAATGGACGGTGACAAATAGATCATGCTACATCTTCCAGCCCATAAGGGAGTCAAAATCTGATACCACTTATCTCCACAGATCCAAACATAACTCACCAGTGACCCTGCACCAGAATCATCAGGCCAGCGCATCATGTGAGTTAAGGATGTGTCTAGAGCAGAAGCATTAAGATGACCTGCTGTAGAGTGTAGACATGGACTAATGTTATATTCACCTGTCGCACATGTACAGTTTAGAGTCAGTTGGCAGCCCGCATTTGATCCCAAATAACGAGAACCTTTTCGCTGAGCTCTCTCAATGCAAAGTGCATGTTTCAGATTTTTCATTAGACTAGGATGAAATTGGCCTAAGCTTTCTGAAAGTTTACCATCTTTTGCGGTAAGCATAGTACCATTAGGAGCGCGCACAGTACGATTTGTAACACAAGGTGCTGGTTCAGGGTCGGCAGAGTAAAATTGGCCCCCCTCCTCTCTAACATCTTTAAGTGCTGTTAGCGCGCAGATGGCTTCCCTTAAAGTCAAAGGCTGGGGTTTTTCTGGAGTCGCTTGTTTTTGTGAGTGAGGAAAAAGTGAACAAACATAACATGAGTGATTGTAACCTGAGTCACGCGTGAATTTCCTAACTAAACCTAGCCAGATATTAGTAGAAAATGCATCGTCAATATTAGCCAAGGAAGTCCATTGATTTGTCATAATTTCAAGCGTTTCGGTCAAAGGTTGTCTATGTGGAATGTCAGATATGGGCGATGGAATTATTTCTATATAAAACGGCCCACATGGATCCGCCTCCCCGTTCACCCAAGCGCACACAATAAAATATCCTTGGTCAGATGGTTGAGCATCCTTTAACGTCAACAATACTGTGGGTGAGGTAAAATTCACTTTCTGCACTGACAACCTATGGGTTAGGTTTGTGTGGTCCTGAGGAACTACAAAACCCCAATCAAGATCCCCTGTATGCCAGACAGCCTGGTTCCACGAGAAACATCTCGGCCCTCCCCGTATGTCTTTCACTGTGTAAACATAGCATATGTAGATTTCAGCTCGCCCACCATGTAACCCCCCTTCCCTACACAAGAAATAGTCGCAAGGGTTAAGCATGAAAGTAGAGGTCATATTAGCCATTACAGTGATATTTGATCTACCGTACTTATTATAGTGCGAGCGCCATAGTTCTCTGGAAGTGTCATCTGTCGAGCGCATCACGCAGCGTTTTCCCCCCCTCTGTGCTGCATGAGTGACTTCAGTGTGTGTGGGTGTGGCAGTGGTATTTGGGAAGGTTTTGTTAGCAGAGGTCATTACATCAATCAATGGTTTATCATATCTTTCTAATATCACAAATGCAACCACCACAAATGCAGTAACAAAAAATAAAAACACCACAAACTCTGAACCCCCGAATTGTCGTGGAGGGTACCATTTCCGTCGTTTCCGGTCTGACTGCTCCATTTGTCGTTTTTCTCAACCACCAATTGTTTTGTGGAAACAAAAGTGGAAAGAAAATACACTCTCCTCTGAAGCCTCAGAGAAGTCAAACTCCGTCAGTACCTAAACTGTGTGTGTTTTTTATTGCTGAACAGAAGTGCAGAGTGAATTGTTCCTTCAGTATTCAGCGTCACTGTTGTTTCCTGCAAAAAGTTTAATCAGTGGCCATACCAGTTTGTAGGTCAGTTTTTCACTCTTTGATGCAAGGTGAAGTTATCACCCTTTTCCCACGCAGTCTTCTCGTCGGTTGCTGAGAGTAGCACAGAATCGCCGTCTGTCAGGCTTGCTCTCAGTTCTCCACCGTAGGCAACACAACGGAAATTGTCGTCACTTGTTGTAGGTTATCGCAAACCCAGCTGTAGGTTATCGCAAACCTAGCTGTAGGTTATTGCAAACCTAGCTGCTCCTCTCCGGATCAGGAACGCTGCTCCTTTCTGGGTCAGGAACCTGCTTGCAGTGTGTGGCGTGAATCCATGTGGCTCTCTCTGCTATCTTCTCTGCCGTGGGTGTCCATTCTCCTCCTGCTGTCCTTCACTAGCACCAGGTCTCCTGGTTTGAGTTGATGCAGCGCCCATTCCACTTTCCTTGGCAAGTCTGCTAAAAACCCTGGAAACTCATGATAGAGAGAGAGAGCAGAAGAAAATTGTACACACATTTCACCTGTCCTTTTCGCACTGAGCGGTGGAGGGAAGATGTCCTATCCCCAAAGATGTTTTTGTTCCCAGAGGGAAATCTCAATCGGACTGAGATTACAGCAAGATCTTGATCTTTTTGCATTAAACGGTAAAGCCGTTGTCCAAAGGAGCTCTGTGTTTGTACAGTATTAACCATTCAAGTGATAAGCACTGTGGCACCTGATCTCCATGCCACCGTCCATACTCATTTAGTGAACCTTAAAAATTTACAAAGTCTTTCTTCCCCTCCTTAATTTACTCTATAATAATCCATATAAAATGTGCTTAATGTAAACACTTGTTCTGAAAGTTGCTCCCTTTAGGCCCAAATTACTCTAAGGGCTGTTTAATGCAAGTCAATCAGAATTAGAAGAATACAAGAACTGTATTTAAAATAACTAAGGACTGGGAAAATTAAAAATGAACACAACAATGTTTTGGTACCGCATAACTATCATAGACATATCAATTATTTAGTATTTGATCTTAATTATGACTCCTCAGAGCTGTCAGTGATGATGGTACTAAAAGGTTTCCCCATCACACTATCCTATTTTAATAATATTTTGAAGCCAACTTATAAACTTAGTTATGCGCATTTTATTAGGCCTTTAATGTTGAAAAGCTACCATGCAAGTAGTGACATCATTTAAAGCTACAGCTAGCTGGCCACTTGGATAAAAACATCTCAATATTTGTTTACACCAATCAGATCATTTGTGGAATCAAATCCACCTCCCTCTGTCTCTTCCTGGTGTTCCTAATGGCATTAGGGAAACTTTCCCATGTTTCAGCTAATTTTGCATTACTAAAATATGTTCCTAAAAGAATTTTTAGGTGAGAAATAGGCAATGAACTAACAGAATATTGATCATTTTTATTCAATTTGGCATTCAGTTTTACTGCAGTTCATGAGCAGTCATTTGAGACTATGCAGAGATTCCTCGGCTCTGATTGGTAGTTGTTCTTGGAAACTTAGGAAAACAGATGAATATCATCTTTTCACAGACTGTCTGTGTAATGTGCTACTGTTTTTAGTCTAAACAAAGTACCAACTGAACTTTAACTGTTACTAAAATTTACTTAAAAATTCAAATGATGTGAACACTTTATACTTTTAACATCTTATTTATGAAGCTACTATTATCCCTCCTGTTTGAGGCATGTAAAACACATGACTCAAACACTCAGAATATATAAATAATGTTTTAGTGGTTTCTATATTAACACTGTCCTGTCTTACACAGAAATACCTGTATAAAAGCAACCCAAGTTAAAACACCAATCACCAAAACAAAACGTTTTCAACATCATGTCAATAGTTTAAACAATTTTATCATATAGTAACTCAAATGCAACCAAAATCTATAGTGCAGTTCTGCTGAAATCTCACTAGAGTACAATATTAAATGCTGATAGAATGTAATCTCTATAAACCCTGAATCAGTTTCAATATTGTCTTAACCAATAAGCTCAGATAAACCCAACAAAACTATGTAGTTTATCTTATTTATAATTTTTGCAACACAAGGTAATACTAATTAATAGCATAGTCACAATTTAAACTAAGCACTGGGTACTGCTGTCCGTTTATCCAATTTGTATCTTGAAATCATATCACATTGTAACGATCTATGACAAGAACGTGTATCAAAATCAACATTGCTGAACTTAAATTCGAAATCCAAATGTCTCCTTCCCCCACATGCACAACTCCTCCCCCATCTTATCTTTGGGTGTGTGTGTGTGTGTGTGTGTGAAAGCCCCCACCTTAGCTGCTCCCTGTAAGGAAAGAAAACAACACTCCTCCTTTTGCATTGTAACACACATCTATTCAATGCCTCTAAGCAAATGTTGTTCCGAACAATTCTGTCAGCCAAATAAATGGTTTTAGCAGCTAATTGATTTGTAGGTATATTGGATAGACAGCTCAACAATGATAATACAGTAATAAACATGTTTCATGTACAAAAAAATCCCAATTTAGTCTTACCCCAAACTGTATATCAGATCACAATGATATCTAAACGTTTTTAGCAAAAACTCCAATGTTCTCTCTAAAAAAATCTTTGTGTGCACACCGTTTATCAAAATATGGTTAAAAATGACTCCAACAGCCAATAAGGAGTTAAGAACGAGAACCCGTACGGTTACATCGATCGCTTCCTGTTTTATCGGATAACTGATGTTTTTGAGGCCGGTAGTCGGAGCGCCGTTTTTGATGACCACAATTTTCCCTCAGAAGCAACGCGGTACCCTGAAGCAAAAAATTGGTGAAGCATCAATTGGAAAAAGCGTTATTTTTACCGCGGAAAAGTGTGTGTTAGGCACAGACTTCACCCAAACGGTGAACACTGCAGGCCCACGCACGCGCTGTGGCGAAAGTTTTCTTCATAACAATCCGTCCAGTCAGTCAGTCAGTCTAGTAAGTCATAAAAACGTTCTGATTTAGTCTCCTGATCTGTAAGAGACAAAGATGAAAAAAATATGAGCCAGTTAAGTGAGAGTGAGATTCTTCCAGTAGACAAGAACACTCACGCTCATTCATTAAAAATGTCCTGATTTTTTCCCACAAAAAAACCTCTTCTGCTTCAGCTGTGACAAAAATGAAAACAAAAGAAGCACAGTGTGATTGTTATAGCTTCATGTGTACCTCTGTAGGCAACAACGTACTTCCTCTCAGCCAGGAGGTTAACAGGCTGGCAAAGAGAAACACTTGAAATGTAAACAAAAGTGTGCATTTAGAATAATCAGTCAAAGAATGATTTTTATCAAGACGCACAACTGGAAACATGGGAACAACCCTAATACCAAAATGCCTATAAGTTTACAACTCATACTTTGTAGGAAGCAAAACTGAGCCTTTTTCTATTTGTTTTATGGATCCTAAAGATCAGTAATACACACTAAAAGCATAAGAGTGGTTCATTCCTTTTTTCTAGCCTTTCCAGAGAGGAAAGAAAAAAAGTTATTTCACTGGAATTTACTGTAAAATTTTCCGTGTTTTTTTCCGTTTTTTCTACATTAAGTGTTAATGCCATAAAAATACGGAAAAATACTTTTATTTAAAAAAAACACATTAAATAAAAGTTGTAGTCTGTAAATTGATATAATGAGAAAATATAGTTGTTTAACAGGATAATTCCATTACTTAATGAACTTGAAAGTTAAATTACATTGAATTTTATGTAAAAAGACAAAAAATAACCATAATTTTACTGAGTGTAAAATTGAGGCATCTTTCTGTTTTTTTACAGTTAAACCTTAAAATTAATGTAAAGAAACGTTAAAAAACAATCGTGAAAAAACGGTAAAAAGTCTGGCAGCAAAAGTTGCCAAACACTTACCGTAAAATGACAGTCAAAAACCTTGTTATTCTACAAAGAACTTCTTTTTAAAATACAGATATTTACTGTACATTTTCTGTATTTTTTCCATCCAACTACTGTAAAATTAAGAAGAATTTAGAATGTTAAACAAATGTATAAATCTGTACAAACACTGACAAATATTGTAGAATACCTTAAATTATTACATAACATAAGTTGAATGAAAACTGCTGTTTTCATACTGTTTTTTTTTGGTAAATTCACAAGATTATCCAATCCATCCACAAGAACTCCCTGTCAAAGTACAGATTTCTGGATGTAAAACACACAGAAATCATGTCAAATGAACGTACAATGACCCTCTTTTTACAGCCCATTAATAGTATCTTAAAAGCTTTAGGCATTTATTTTATATGATTATCCAGTCTATTTACAGTAAATTCCTGTTTAATACTGGTTTTCTACTGTACAAAAAAGCAACTATCTAATATACCTACATACTTTAACCATTAATATAACAGTTTTACTTTATATAAACAGTACTTTATAGTGATTAAACACAACTATTCAATATATCTACAGACTTATCCCAATAATATACTGTTTGTTTACTTTGTAATAACATTTGACAGTATTTACAATTAAATATCCAATATATGCATCAGAGACTCTTCAGAAAAATAAATAAATAATAAGTAAATATTGGTATAATGTATAGGGGTCTATTGTATCTTATTCAATGTGGTCTCATACATACTGTGTGTTAGTGTTTTAATCGCTGTCAAACATCATCCTGGCCAATATCTCCTAATGGAAGTGTACTAAAGGGGTTAACAGAGGTACTGAGACAGGTAGGACCAGCCTGACCCGTTTAATGCATTGAATGAGGCTGACATGAACCCTCACTGCATGGCCTCAACCGCTCCACAGCACAAACCCACAAGCATTGTTCTCAAGTATAGTTGGATCAATGTAATTCTATTAGAAACTAAAATACTGTAATATTTTGTAAGCATATTTATGGTAATACAAACGGTAAAACAACTTGGCAGCACACAAGCTTAAACAACCAGCTAAAGCCGTATCGCACCAAATCACCACTGGGGCCTATGTGGACAAAGATGCTGTAATCAGATCTGTCTTTGTAAAAATATAGATTCTTTCACCTAAATATTTGTGGAAACAAAGCCATAGCTTCATTTAAGGGAATGCATAAGAGACAAGAGTCAACCTAAACTGCAAGCCTTGGATGTACATGATGTCTGTTTTAGTCCAAGTCTGTGATATGCTCATCACTATATAATCATGTTTTGGTCTGACAAATGAGTTGACAAAAGAATCGTGCAGCCACAGTTCACATCACATAGGCCCACAACCCTATAGGCCTACAGGATGGCGATACAGTACACAGAGAGCCAGGCAGCCTACATCTTCACCATCCTAATATTTTAGGGGGCATCTGATGATCTTGCCTCATTTCACTTCCGTGGAGGCCATGTGAGGCTATTTCAGATTCAAGGCCCAACATCTTTTTCCATTGACTGCTTACTTTGCTGAGGTCTGCTGTGATGCCTTATACAGTGTCCACTCTGGCTTCTGATGTTTGTTCCTGTCTATGTCATGCAAACAGCTCAGAGCATGAGCTTCCCTCTTATGTGGGGTAGAATGAATATTATGCATGTCCAGTACCTCAAAAGCCTCACCAGCGCCTGACAAGACCTCTGTGATCTGATCACCTCTGCCTCTGACACAGGCATTGATGCACATATAGCCTGGGCAATATGTCTTCCATTTAGGTGTAACATTAATACGTTAATACGTCTGCTACACTTTTATAAGGGGTGGAAAATCAATATTCATGCACACCAGTACCTCAAATACATACCTGCTTGCCTAACTTGCACACCACCTAACCTAACTTGTTCAACTAGTTCCAACCCTCATACAGTTTAATTCAACCCTGCGTTGATACGCCACAACAGACACAACAGAGCCATACGTGTAATGCCAGATGTTGCTTCATAGTGTCCTATACCTGTAATTTACTGTAACAATAAAGAAATCTTGAATTGTGTGCGGCTGCCCATTTAAAGTGTGTCCCCTCTTATGAAAGTCATGCCTACTGACAAACAGTATGGACATCTGCAACATTATGCTTATTTGAGAAATTATCTGTTTTTTCATAGGCCTTTCATAAAAGAATGTTAATCCACTTTAAAAACGTTGGAGGCTCTCTTCCAATACAATATGTTAGACCAGAGGTTTTGAAAGTGGGAGGTAGGCCTCCCTAAGAAGCTCCAAACTGTTTTAGGGGAGGCTCGTGAATGTAAATGAAAATTAGGAATTCAGAAATACAGTAGTTTGGGGAAGTTTTTAGTGTTTTTTTCAGTCAGAAACTAATAAATGCATGCGGGACAAACCTCTTTTTTATGTATTTGGTGTACTTGAAATAATATGTAGCATACACATTCTTTTCCTCATGAAGGTGCATGATACATTTGTTACATTATTTTCTCTTAATATTAAGACCCAAAATGAGTGTTCAACAAAATGCCAGGTCTTTGTGCAGTCCTACTGCTCCCTCAAATCATTTTGCCTCTCCCCAGTTTCTACAGGTCAAAGGGAACAAAGAGTTTTTCATGGGCTGAGGTAATATAAGGTGAATAAAGACATGAAGTATGAATAAAGCCTTACATTGGTGGGCTATATATTGTTTTAATTTAGCAATACATGCAATGTGTGAAAGACTGGGAAGTGATGTTAGTGCTCAACAGTTCAACCAAGGCTTCTGTAGCATCAACGTGAATTTAGTAATCTGGGGGTGAAGCGATGTAAGACCTTACAATGGTTGAAAATACATAAATGTAAACAGAATTAGTCTCTTTAGTCTCTGTGCTTCAGATATCATGAAAGTGCGCGCAGATTCAAATAACTGAATGTTGCGAAATCATTGGATGAATCATGCCAGGCGAGACAATCTTGACCAATGGTATTGTTTGACTTCAGAGGGGGAGGGGCTAACGTCAAGATCAACGGCACAGAGACACTGTAGTGGATAACCGTAGCTAGCTAATGCAGGACATTTCCATGAAGATTCACATTCAGCTTTCACTTCAGGTAAAGTAATACTGTTGTTTTTATTTACATGCAGTTTCCTCACGAGATATCAACTGAACATGAGTTAAGATAACTCTTGCAATTTTAAAATGTCAGCAGGGATAACGTTAGCATTTGCCGTTTATGTGCCTTATCAACATCTGGCACAACATTATGCCTGTCCTTAGGTAACGGTAGCCTTGAATGTGAACCATGCACCAGTCATAATGTTAGCTAGCTAAATATATAGGCTAGCTAACAGTTAACTATATTATATTTGTCAGTTGACTAACGCTAACGTTAAGTCAACGTTCCATGTTTAACTTAAGTTCCTATTTCCTCGTGCAAACATGGACCTGACAAAGACAGTGGCAGTTAACTTAGTAACGTTAACTTGCTAAGTAACGTTATGTTAGACTGTTTAGCAGGTTAGCTTGATTAGCTAGCCAGGTACTGATACTAGTAATTAAAGAAACGTCATAACGCTCCGTTGCTCCTAACACTAGGTAGTTAACATTACATGCTAGCTAAGCTATCTCAGCTGACTAACTTTAATTTGGTTCTACTTTATGAACAGTGAACCACACGTTGTAATTAACGTTTTACCCCTGCTTCATTCAAGATTGTGTATCAAGTTACAACATGACATTACACAGAGAGACTGCTTTGTGGACCACAACATCTTAATTTGAACGTGATCGTTATTTTCACTCATGATTCAGTGTGTCCAACTTAACATTATCATTCTGTCTTTCCAGAGAGAATGTTTCCATTCTCGCTTTCCACATAAAAGTAGATGGACAGAGAATTGAACAAACTCAGAAATAAGATATAGGCTACCTGCTCTACTTAGAAGTGTCTCTCCCTCCAGTCCAGACAATTGCACTCAGTATGTAATTAAATATGTATTTTAAGTTTCATTTTTGCTGTAAATCTAAATAAATAATTACCTGGTGGTCAATGCTGGCAAGCCACCACAAATACATCTATGTATAGTACTGTCACAGTAATGTTGAAATGTTTAAAAAAATCTTTAATTCTTTAATCCCTGTTTAGGCAAGATGGAAGAAAGGAGGATACAAGATTAAGAAGACCAAGGAGAAAAAGAAAGCTAAAGTAAAGAGATGTTCACCATACAGTATCACACGTAATCAGCTGTACCTTACCACATCTTTCTCACCCATGTTATGGCTCTCATTCTGTGTTCGGTTTGACAAGGATCAAGAGGCCAATGACCAGTTAATGAAGGCTGAACCAACAGACCAGACTGAGAACAGGATAGCCCAGAGCAAGAGGGGGCCCAGCAGAGGCTAAGAAGGAGGCAGCAAACCCACATACAGCTAAGGGAGGTACCGAATGACATCTGCACTGGTAATGGTTGCTTTACCTGGGCTGTGCTTGTAAACAAAAACAAACCGAGGTCTGAACCGAACGTGTATTTGTCACATTGTTACACCCCTATTTGTTGGTACAGCCTTACTTGAGTCTAAACACAGTGACTTGGGACTTGTTCAAGATGGTGAAGGTTACAGCGTAACTCTCGGCAAAATGCAACCATGGGTGTTTTTGTGAATGTACCAGAGTCAAACTTCAGGTTAAAAGCATAATTAGGACGGTAGCACCACTTTTAAGATTTACCATATCTTCGTTTTCCGGTCAAATGGCCTTTTGAATGGGAGAGCTAGGGGCACTACTATGATCACATCAAAATGACTTTTTTTAAAACACTAAGAAGGCTCAACACAACATGAAACTTTGCTCCAAGTATCACCAGGGGCTCTACACATTAACGGAAGTATTGAGAACATTGATTGTGTTCACAGAGTTTACTAAAAAAGGTTTTTGAACGACTTAGTTTAGCAGTTGTTGTTTCCGGGTGCTAACATCTCCAAATGCAGCTTAACAGGGAGGAGAGTAAAGATGGAAAGCTCCTAAAGCTTAGTTCCATATAAATACACGGATAATTTATTGTTTAGTCATTAGTGAAAAACCATATCAACCTTGTAGTTGAAAAAGGAGCCTCACATAAGAATTACATTTCCTATTATTGAGTCTGTTCATTCGCATTTGGAGATTGACACTTTTTGAGAGATGGTAGCGCCCGGAAACAACAACTCCTACAGTGAGTTGTTCAAAACCTTTTTTAGTCTCTGTGAACACAAACAATGTTCTCAATGCTGAGTTCATGTGTAGAGCCTCTGGTGATACGTGGAGCAAAGTTTCATGTTGTGTCAAGCCTTCTTAGTGTTTTGAAAAATGATTGAAGTGTGATTTATTTTGCGAGGATCTGTGCCAAAACAAAGATTTTTTCCTTCAGTCTGTAGGATAGGATTTGTAGGCCGGGACGTCTCTGCAGCACCACAATACTTTATTTACGGTTTGACACATATTTAGCCTTCAACAAATATTGCGCCCCCTGCGATTTGGATATTGCACTAGTTCATATTGCGATTTCGACAATATTGCGATTAATTGTGCAGCCCTACAAAATATATTGACATGCGAAATAATCGCATGGAAAAAACGTCCTTGGTGTGCAAATGTCTTTATTCTCACCTCTGATATTTGTGAGTAAGAGCTACTCTCTCACAAAGCCACAAACCAGAGATTTTAGACTCAGACTATGATGTCATCAGGTTACTAAGATGCTTCTTAGACAATAAATGTGAAACTAATTTTGTAGAATAAAAAAAGAAAAGAGGTTTATTCTATGTTAGTGTTTCAATTCTGAAACACAAAATCTCCCGTTACCTCCTAACATCCCCCTGGCTGTTCTCAGTGTCATCTTTAAAATCTTTCTCAAGTCATTGTTTTTGGAAAAGCTTATACATTGCATTACATTATATCAGATGACATCACAAATTTTAGTTTTTGGATTTTGGAGAGAGTTGTTCATGTTCACTGACATTTTGAACACGCACGTATGAATTCCCAAATTGCCCATAGTTCCCCTTTTGCTATAATGCAATGTACCAGACAGTTTTTGCTCCCATAAGTTTATTCATATGTTAAGGATTAATGATAGCACTGTTTAATAGTGCATTTATTTATTTCACCCAGGATGAAATCCTGGGATTAGGATGGCACCAAAATCTTGGTTCCAGCTGTTGCCGTGGTTCTGCTGAGAAATACCCTGCTATGCCGTGCTGCTCCCTGCCCTACTACACCCACTTTTTCTAAACACTGTTTATTTACTATACTGTGATGCACCCCAACGGCCAGCAGACACCTCCTACCAAGAGCCTGGGTCTGTCTGAGGTTTCTTCCTAAAAGGGAGTTTTTCCTTGCCACTGTTGCACTAGTGCTTGCTCTTGGGGGGACTTGTTGGGTTTTTTGTAAATTATAGTGTGGTCTAGACCTACTCTATCTGTAAAGTGTCTTGAGATAACTCCTGTTATGATTTGATACTATAAATAAAATAAAATTGAATTGAATTGAATTATTTGTAAAGCAAGCAGTAAATGGTCATTTTATGATAGTTTCTGGTTATGATACATTAAAATACTTAAAATCTCATACATCTCAAAAAGGGATGTGCAGTGAATGGATTGGACAATGCTGTAAAATGTCAGCAGAAAAGATTGATATATTTATTGAGTGTAAAAGTAGTTGATGCACATGCACTTTTACACAGTCCTTTTGGTTTTTGTACATTCAAAACCCCATTTACTGATGAGGACATTGTGAACATATATTGGATAGTAATATTAATTACTGTCAAATAATGTTTATGAAGTCCCATGCACTTGCACAAAGTCTGTAGATATATTGGTGTTGCTTGTTATTACTGTCAAATAAAGTTTATATAAATAAACATGTATGTACATATAATGGAGAGTTGCTTGTTATTATTGTCAAATAATGTTTATATAAAGTAAACCCCTTCAATGAGGAGAAGTCTGTAGATATACCAGATAAGTGCTTTTAAATTACTATAAAACTATGTTTATATAAAGTAACCTCATGTATTAATAGTAAAGGTATGTAGATATATTGGAGAGTTGCTTCTAAATTACTATAAAACTATGTTTATGTAAAGTAACCTCATGTATTAATAGTAAAGGTACGTAGATATATTGGAGAGTTGCTTCTAAATTACTATGAAACAATGTTTATATAAAGTAAACACCATACAATAATGGTAAAAGTATGTATATATGTTGGATAGTTGCTATTAATTACTATAAAGAACAGTTTATATAAAGTAAACCCGCATACAATAACGAGGTTAAGTCTGTAGATATATTGGATAGTTGCTTGTGATTACTGTTGAATACTGTTTATATGAAGTGAACACCCATACAATAATGGTAATATTATGTTTATATATTGAATAGTCGCTTTTTATAACTAAAAAGCACTGTTTATATAAAGTAAACCTCATATAATAATGGTAAAGGTATGTAAATATACTGGATATTTGCTTCTAAATTACTATGAAACAATGTTTATTTAAAGTAAACACCATACATTAATGGTAAAAGTATTTAGATATATTGGAGAGTTGCTTGTAAATACTATCAAATATTGTTTATATAAAGTAATGACTATTATTATTAGGTTTATGCAAGGTATTATCCCATTATATTCTTTTTTTATACAGTAAAAAAACAGTATTTAACAGGAATTTACTGTAAATAGATTGGATAATCATAAAATAAATGCCTAAAGGAGGGTAATTGAAAGTTATTTGACATCATTTTTGTGTGTTTTATATTCAGAAATCTGTACTTTGACATGGAGTCATTGTGGATGGATTGGATAATCTTGTGAATTTACCAAAGAAAACCGTATTAAAACAGCAGTTTTCAGTTAAATTGTGTACTTTTAAGGTATTTCTGCAATATTTCTTAGTTTTGATAAAGATTTATACATTTTTTTCACATTCTAGAAATGTTTTATAACAAGATTGTTTTTTTAATTTTACAATATTTAGACTGTAAAAATACAGAAAATATTTACAGGAAATATCTGTATTTAAAAAAAGAATTTTTCTGTAAAATAATGTAAGGTTTTTTACTGTAATTTGACGGTAAGTGTTTGGCAACTTTGCTGCCAGACTTTTTACCATTTTTTTACGATTTTTTTTTTACAGTGTAGTCTGTCAGAAAACTTTCTGATTTGTCGTTCAGTTTTACTTAAAAAATAGAATTAGTAAACTAAATTTACCCAATAAGGAAATGAACAGTGAGCTGTTGTATGTCAATCCTTTTAAAACTCTAATAATTACATTTATAACCCCATGGTGTCAAATACCAAAAATTAAGTAGGCCTACTATAACTATACACAATTAGGCATTTCGTATAGGATCTAAAAAGATCAGTATGTTGGTTAAACCCGTCTATAACAATCTTTTTACCCTATCAATTTGTCCCTAATAGCAAACAAAAAAAACTGTGTATCAGTGCGAAGCATTTCTTCATTGCATGAAGCTGTGTGTGTCTGTGTTACCGTCCTCAATCAGCTTTGAGACTCAGTCAGTCAGCGTGTTGTTCTCCCTCTGAGATGTTTGTGCTCTCTTCTTCGGGCAGTTACATACCCAATGTCCAAAGTCCTTGCAGTACCAACAGTGGTCTGGGTTGTAGGGCTCATTATTTCGTCCACGGTACCCTCCTCGGCCTCCTCTGGCCTGGCGCGACCACGCTCTTTGTGGCCGCGGCCTTTTCCGGGTCCGCGCTCCGTATGTTGCCCACCAGCCTGTTGTTAACATGCAGACATACGCTTCAAACATGGTTTTGTCAAGTCTCTTACTTTGTTCTTTCTTTGGTCCTGTTGTTCCTTTCCACCTGATGTAGTGTGGACTGCTGTGGCGGTTCTGTCCGGTAGTCGGATTTTGGACGGCGGTGCACAGAAATATGTGTCCTCTTCATCCTCTCTCTTTCCCAGCTCGTCCTTCCTGGTTGTATAGGACTGGAAAACTCAGAATATGGACTTGGGTTAGGTTTGTGGAGCTGATGAGGAGGTTATAGGTGTATGTGTGTTATAGCATTCTTTCCCTGTATCTACTTTCCGTTTCTTTCATCCATACATTGAAACATTCACAATCCTCTATTTTAATCAAAACCTCTGTTTTAATCGATTTTTTTGCCTTCAGCTTTCTCTCTGCACCTTCCATATCTTGTTTCAGCATTCTTAATTTTACAACACTAAATGAACCATTTTCTGGGGAACCATAAACCTTTTACCAATCAGGCAGACATTTCAAAACAAACTCGTCCATATTTCTGTTCCATTCCCCCACTATCGGGCCTGAAGGCTCTAGTGACTTTGAACCTTTGTTCCCCATCTTGAGAGAAACAAAAGTTGAAGTAGCTACTTACGTACGATTGGAACCGTCGTCCCAAAAGCTCCGTTTTATTAGTAAAACAGAGGGAAAAAACCTAGACCTGTGCGTCCCCGTGCCAAAGGAGACGCGTCTTCGCGTTTTAAGTCGACAAACTGAGTAATATCCTGGACAGTATCTTCCCTCTCCCTGAAACTATTAGGAGAAAAAAAAAGAAATGTCCTGAACAGAGTCGGTCCCTAATCCCAAATATAAATCTAAATATTCAGGACTAGGGCTGTTCTTTTTCGTTTAACAGAGACCATCCCTTACTCCCAAGAACACTTAGGATCAGGGCTGCTTAAACGTGTTTAGCAGTATCTGTATCTGGTCCCAAGAAACTTGGTTGTTCCTTTGCTTTTTACTTAGAACCAGAGCTGCTTAGTTTTGATTAACAGAGACGGTCCCTGGTCCCACTAAAACTTAGAACCAGGGCTGCTTAATCTAGTCACTCCGTTCGTGGGAAAACTTGGAAAATATGTCCGTCTTTTGCCTGAAATGCCTCCTGAAGTAGTCCTTACTTTTGATTATTGAGTGGTTAGAATCACCCCTTTAATAAACAAAAATAAAACATAAAAACCCAGTTTCAATTACTCAAATCAACTCAGTCTTTGTTTTCCCTGGTCCTCAATCAATAATTATGTTTCTTTACAATTATGATTCTTCTCAATTTGTTTTTAGGGTTCGTTTCAAAAATATTGAATTTCCAATTAAATCCGTTAAAATTTGATCTTACTCGTGTTGGTTGAAATTGTTTTCCGTTCGTTTGGAATGGAGTGGAATAGTCGAGAGTCTCTCCCTTCCCTGACCTCTTTCTCTCAAGAAAACCCTTTTTATGGTCGAGGTTAGAGGCAGGAGATTAATCTCCTGGTTCGCGAGACTTCAGGGCCCGGAGAGATCTCTTCTTGTGTCCATCCATCCCGGGTTTCGGCACCAAATTGTCAAGGAAATAATTCCTATTAACACGGTGTAAGTAAATAAAAGGTTTAAAGCTTGTAGTGAAACAAATGAAGACCATCGAGCAGAAACCAAAGTCTGGTTATTGAGTGTTTATTCTCATTGATCAATGGAGGAACGCCGTAACACATGTACTCTCATACGAGTGCAAGAGCGTTCTAATTCATCTTCAAGCAGACAGTCACAATACAGGCAAAACAAATGGTCACTCTCAAACCCCCCTCCCTGGCTTCCTTCAGAAACCCATCTTACACAAAACAAAAAGCAAAGAGTCATGTCAAGCCCTTTGGCCTAGTTGACAGGAGAAGACATAACATCTTCGCAGTCTCATCTGTTGAAGAAAACAAACTGTGTCTAATAAGAAAGTTTATAGCGCCTCTGTCCCCTTATCAAGGGTTGTTTGGATAAACAGATGACCGGAGGCCTTCGAGAAAGGCCTCAGAGTTCTTTCTCAGCCAGGGCTTTATACATTCAGCTATTCCATCTGTTAGAAACCTTTTTCTAAGTTTAAACCATAATCTAAACACACTAACCTAACAGTGTTAAATGTAATTTGCCATCACAAGACCTTGAATGGAGTCCTGTATGGGGCTCCGGAGGGGGACTCCATAGTTCTGCTGGGGGACTTCAACGCACATGTGGGCAATGACGGAGACACATGGAGAGGCGTGATTGGGAGGAACGGCCTCCCTGATCTAAACCAGAGTGGTTGTCTGTTATTGGACTTCTGTGCTAGTCATGGATTGTCTATAACAAACACCATGTTCGAACATAGGGATGCTCATAAGTGTACTTGGTACCAGAGCACCTTAGGCCGAAGGTCAATGATCGATTTTATAATCGTTTCATCTGATCTGAGGCCGTATGTTTTGGACACTCGGGTGAAGAGAGGGGCAGAGCTGTCAACTGATCACCATCTGGTGGTGAGTTGGGTCAGGGGGTGGGGGAAGACTCTGGACAGACCTGGTAAGCCCAAACGGGTGGTGCGGGTAAATTGGGAACGTCTGGAGGAAGCTCCTGTCCGACAGACCTTCAACTCACACCTCCGGCGGAGCTTTTCGTGCATCCCTGTGGAGGCTGGGGGCATTGAACCTGAGTGGACAATGTTCAAAGTTTCCATTGCTGAAGCTGCGGCAGGGAGCTGTAGTCTTAGGTTCTTAGGTGCCTCAAGGGGCGGTAACCCTCCAACACCGTGGTGGACACCAGTGGTCAGGGAAGCCGTCCGACTGAAGAAGGAGTCTTTCCGGGATATGTTATCCCAGAGGACTCCGGAGGCAGTTGCAAGGTACCGAATGGCCCGAAGGACTGCAGCCTCTGCCGTGAAAGAGGCAAAGCAGCGGGTGTGGGAGAAGTTCGGAGAAGACATGGAGAAGGACTTTCGGTCGGCACCAAGGCGCTTCTGGAAAACCGTCCGCCACCTCAGAAGGGGGAAGCGGGGAACCATCCAAGCTGTGTACAGTAAGGGTGGGACGTTGTTGACCTCAACTGAGGAGGTAATAGGGCGGTGGAAGGAGCACTTTGAGGAACTCTTAAATCCAGCTGATGCGCCCTCTTTGTTAGAGGCAGAAGTGGAGGATGACGGGGGATTGTCGTCAATTTCCCTGGTGGAGGTCACTGAGGTAGTCAAACAACTCCACAGTGGCAAAGCCCCAGGGATTGATGAGATCCGTCCAGAAATGCTGAAAGCTCTGGGTGTGGAGGGGCTGTCTTGGTTGACACGCCTACTCAACATTGCGTGGAAGTCTGGGACAGTGCCAAAGGAGTGGCAGACCGGGGTGGTGGTTCCCCTGTTCAAAAAGGGGGACCAGAGGGTGTGTACCAATTACAGGGGTATCACACTTCTCAGCCTCCCTGGTAAAGTCTACTCCAAGGTGCTGGAAAGGAGGGTTCGGCCGATAGTCGAACCTCAGGTTGAAGAGGAACAATGCGGATTCCGTCCTGGTCGTGGAACAACGGATCAGCTCTTTACTCTAGCAAGGATCCTGGAGGGAGCCTGGGAGTATGCCTATCCAGTCTACATGTGTTTTGTGGATCTGGAGAAGGCATATGACCGGGTCCCCCGGGAGACTTTGTGGGAGGTGCTGCGGGAGTATGGGGTGAGGGGGTCCCTTCTCAGGGCCATCCAATCTCTGTATAACCAAAGCGAGAGCTGTGTCCGGGTTCTCGGCAGTAAGTCGGACACGTTCCAGGTGAGGGTTGGCCTCCGCCAGGGCTGCGCTTTGTCACCAATCCTGTTCGTAGTATTTATGGACAGGATATCGAGGCGTAGTCGTGGTAGGGAGGGGTTGCAGTTCGGTGGTTTGGGGATCTCATCGCTGCTCTTTGCAGATGATGTGGTCCTGATGGCATCATCGGCCTGTGACCTTCAGCACTCAATGGATCGGTTTGCAGCCGAGTGTGAAGCGGCTGGGATGACGATCAGCACCTCCAAATCTGAGGCCATGGTTCTCAGCAGGAAACCGATGGAGTGCCTTCTCCAGGTAGGGAATGAGTCCTTACCCCAAGTGAAGGAGTTTAAGTACCTTGGGGTCTTGTTTGCGAGTGAGGGGACAATGGAGCGGGAGATTGGTCGGAGAATCGGCGCAGCGGGGGCGGTATTACATTCAGTTTATCGCACCGTTGTAACGAAAAGAGAGCTGAGCCAGAAGGCAAAGCTCTCGATCTACCGGTCAGTTTTCGTTCCTACCCTCACCTATGGTCATGAAGGTTGGGTCATGACCGAAAGAACGAGATCCAGGGTACAAGCGGCCGAAATGGGTTTCCTCAGGAGGGTGGCTGGCATCTCCCTTAGAGATAGGGTGAGAAGCTCAGTCATCCGTGAGGAGCTCGGAGTAGAGCCGCTGCTCCTTCACGTCGAAAGGAGCCAGTTGAGGTGGTTCGGGCATCTGGTAAGGATGCCCCCTGGGCGCCTCCCTAGGGAGGTGTTCCAGGAACATCCAGCTGGGAGGAGACCTCGAGGAAGACCCAGGACTAGGTGGAGGGATTACATCTCCAACCTGGCCTGGGAACGCCTCGGGATCCCCCAGTCAAAGCTGGTTAATGTGGCTCGGGAAAGGGAAGTTTGGGGTCCCGTGCTGGAGCTGCTCCCCCCGCGACCCGACCACGGATAAGCGGACGACGATGGATGGATGGATGAAGAACAAGTAACATTAAGCATAAAACAGGGACCCCGTAAGTTCATGGTTTTTCCTGACTCAGAATCGGCCTTTGGGGGTTTGACTACGCACGACAGTAAGTAAGTAAGTAAACTTTATTTATATAGCACCTATCACAGACAGAATCACAAGGTGCTTTACATGCAGCATGTTTTTATGTTTCATACAAAACATAAAAACATGATAGCTCAAGTCAACTGAAAGCTTGTCTGAATAGTAGTGTCTTCAGCTGTTTTTTAAAAGAAACAATAGAATCGGCCACCCGCAGCGACAGGGGCAGGGCATTCCACAGTTTGGGAGCAACTGCCTGAAAGATCGGTCTCCCCGAGTTTTAAGGTGGGTTTTAGCATTAGGAGATTTTGACCTGAGGAACGAAGAGTGCGAAAAGAAGAGTGAGGGGTCAACATGTCTGCAATATATTGAGGCGTCTGTCCATGTAGTGCTCTAAAAGTTAAAACTAAAATGTTATAAACTATTCTGTATTTTACTGGAAGCCAGTGAAGAGTAAATAAAATCGGAGTAATGTGTGCCCTTCTGTTTGTTCCTGTTAAGAGCCTGGCTGCTGCATTTTGCACCAATTGGAGACGGCTCAGAGAAAATTTGTTAAAACAAGTAAAAAGGGAGTTACAATAATCTAACCGTGAAGAGATAAAAGCATGAATGGTCATCTCCATGGTAGCTTTGGGCAGTATTGTTATCAATTTAGAGATATTTCTCAAATGATAAAAAACGTTCCTGACCAACTGTCTAGAATGACCATCCAGAGACATCGATTGGTCGAACAAAACACCAAGGTTTCTTAGGCTCAACTGGATAGAAGAGTCCAAGGAACAGAGGTGTTGTTTGATTTGGGGTAGTTTTTGATCTGTCTTTTGTCTTGTCTTTTGTTGTGTTCAGTTGTAAATAATTGCTATATAGCCAAGTCTTAATGCATGACAGACATTCAGAATCAGTTAATCTACCAAAATCTGATTCTTTGAATGAGCAGTACAACTGAATGTCATCAGCATAAAAGTGATAAAACACATTATTAAAATTACAGATTATTTCACCTAGAGGGCTGATATACAGTAAAAACAGAAGAGGACCTAAAACCGAACCCTGGGGAACTCTGTATGACAGAGGTGTCATTTCTGACAAAATGTTATTAACAGACACACTAAAAGATCTATCACTCAAGTAAGAGGTGAACCATTCAAGAACAGACCCAGAAAACCCCATTTCATTGTGTAACCGATTCAACAATACTGTATGGTCCAGTGTATCAAATGCACACGATAGGTCAAGTAAAATCAACACAGTGTACTGTCCAGAGTCAGCAGCCATCAGAATGTCATTTGGTACTTTAAGAAGCGCAGTCTCTGTTGAATGGCATTTACGAAAACCTGACTGAAATTTATCATTATCATTATTTTTCCCATCAAGGAAAGAAGTCAGCTGGCCCGCCACCACTCTCTCAAGGATTTTAGATAAAAAAGGCAGTTTTGATATAGGCTTGAAGATGGTTTCACTTTACATATTAGACCCTTAATATCATCTCGAGTGATAGGTGAAAAAGTATCCCAAGTGTGTGTGGCAGCTAACTCACAGGATATGATATCAATAGATGGGTTTATAGTAGTTCTAATATCATGCACGTTGTTTACAAAAGCATGTAAAAACCTGTTACAATCAGACTTTGAGTGTACAGGCACTTGGGGAACAAGGGGAGAGACAATCTTAGATATTGTATTAAACAGGACTTTAGGATTCTTCTTGTTCAGAGTTACCAGATTAGCAAAATAACTAAACTGGCCTGTCAGTCAATAAAAGAACTAGGGTCAAATGCCTCAGAAAATTTCTCAGCTGTAATTTGATTAATAATGTGTCTTTGCAACATCGGTCTACAAGACAGATTGAAAAGTATGCAACAATGATCTGTCACATTAATGTCCATAACACTCAATTGGTCAATGCTCAGGCCTAAAGAAAAAACAAGGGCCAGAGTATGGCCTTTTATATGTGTAGGACCAGAAACACACTGTTTAAACTGAAATGATTCAGTGAGTGTTAGGAACTCAGATGCCATAGTACATGAAGAGTCATCAATATGGAAGTTAAAATCCCCAAGTATCAGTACATTTTCAAGTTTGATTATTGAAGTTAAAAACTCTGCAAAATCATCTAGAAACAAGCGAGCAGGACCAGGAGGTCGGTAAATTAAGACACAGTAAAAAGAATCAGTATTTCCAACCTTAGTCATCTGTAGCTCAAAAGAGTCGAAAGGGTCCGAATTTATCAGCCTGCAGCAGAAACGGTCCCGGTACACGAGTGCGAGTCCGCCTCCTCGCCGCGACACCCACGGTGTCCCGAGCACAGAACAGTCCGGAGGACACAGTTCCTTGAGATGGGTGTACTCCATTTCTTGCTGCCAAGTCTCAGGAACATAAAGTCAATATGTTCCTTTGTAAATAAATCACTGAGGATGAACGCCTTGTTGGCAATGGAGCACGCATTAAGCAGGGCAAACCGCGCCGGCTGGGCACGATCCAATGGGTCGGAACCGACACTTGCTAGCTGGTATGTCACAGGACACAGAAACCGCTCTCTCACGGAAAGGGACCACGGAGCCGCCGAGTCAGAAAACTCCGGCCAGGATGACCACTCCAAAGTGACGGAGGTGCACAGAACGCCTCACAGACAGGAACCGACCGCAAGCACCGCTCGACCCAGAAAGATCCGAGACCAATTAAACATGGTGGCTAACCACGTTGTTTCCTCAGCCTGGCCTGGACACCAGCCCTGGTTCCCCGCTTCCTTCTCCTGCCGCAATGCTTGGTGACTAGCAGGTACACCGGCGATGACGTGGAATATTCAAAGCTTGGAGGGAAAGGCTCCGAGGACCTGGCCCAGGTAACAGAAAAGTCAATCATAGTCTCCTTGATGCGGAATAGTGTGTGACGATCATATTTTAAAACAGCTGAGACACAGCTATTAGTTATCAGGGCTGATACAACAAAGAACAACACTAGAAAAAACACAGGTACATGTGAGGGCAGAGGCACAGCCGTACACACGCGCCATCTTGCTGAGATTATTACAGTCTATAAGTAAGCATGATCGAACATTATCCTGAGTTGTATAAAGGCAATAAAGCTGGACCTTGAACCTATAGCCACCTACACCTGATCGGCAGCAAAACCGCTCTGTGCTGCCCGTTCCATTGATTTCCTCTGGGGGGGAAGCGGTGCTGCCCAACTATGCTCTGTGCTACCCCTGGCATCGTGCACTGCCCGGATTGCCGCTTTGCGCTCAAAAGTTCAAATTACTTTGAACTAGTTGCCGCTGACCTTTCAAAAGCCCAACCAATGAAATATCAGCTGTTGTAACCTAGCAATGGCAAATAACTTCCTTGCTACACTTGATGACAAATACCTGCACTGAACTTTGCTCTGCGCCCTACCTACTGCGGTCAAGCCAGCCGACACTCGGATCTCCGTGGTCAAATCAGCCGACACTAAAATTGTAGTGCGCTCTTGTAATGGCACGCGTGGTAAAAGCATTCAAACGGCCCAGATCAAGTAGCGAACGCTAGCAAAGTTATGGGGTTGATACACATGGGACGTCTTCCCGTTTTTCAAACTAAGGTGTTAATGCAAAGTACATATCAAAACGAGATTAATGGATTATATTCACCACAAGTAAAAAATACGTAACCTGTGTCTGTCCTTTATACAAAACAAATAAGTAAATTGTGACAGGAATGTATAGTTTGAGTTTACAAGAATACAACATTAACAATTAATAATTCCAGACTGATTTATTTCAGGGGACACCTCTGACTGCACCCAATTTGGAGATTTTAGGAAGTAAAAGTCCTAAATTTCTAGGGTAAAATGACGTGAAATCTGAAATTTTAGGTGATATAAAAGGTAGGGCTGGGCGATAAAACGATAACGATATGTATCGCGATAGACATGTAATCAATATCAATAAAAAATGCGTTCGATAAAAAATAATAACTGTTACTGTATCAGGTTTGTTTTTTATGTTACTGATGTAAAGTCTATCTCAGTTTTATTTCAATTTCTCCTACGTTTACAAAACACTGCACATATTTTAAAACACTTCATTCACCAGAAGTGTTCATTGTGATTTTAGACTTATGTTTCCATTTGAATTATTTGAGTGTTTTCCATGGTTGTGTTGACATTTCTGCTTTTATAACTGAGGGGATTATAATCGGAGGATGGTTAAGCTTAAAATAAAAACGTTTAAATTGAATACTTTTTTTCTCCTGGTCCTTATTTTAAATAGGTCATAAAAAATATCAATAATTATCGATATCGACTGATATGAAACACTTATATCGTGATACAGTTTTCAGCCATATCGCCCAGCCCTAATAAAAGGACTTTGCTCCATAATTCCAGGCAAAGACTGATATATTTGAGTAGAGGACATCTTTGACTACACCCATACTGATAATCAAACATTTTTACTATATACTTTTGGAGATTTTTGGAAGCAAAGTCCCATACTTCTGCTGTAAAACTCTAAAAAGACTTTGGTCCATACTTCCAGGCAATGACTGGCATAATTGAGTACAGTGCATCAATGACTACTATCATACTGAAAATGAAACAATTTTACTGTATACTTTTGGAGATTTTTCAAAGTAAACGTCCTTACGTGTAATGTTAAATGACAAAAGATATGAAATTGGAGGAGCGCTAAAATTACTTTGGTCCATACTTCCAGGCAATGACTGACATAATTGAGTACAGGGCATCAATGACTACTATAATACTGAAAATAAAACAATTTTACTGTATACTTTTGGAGATTTTTCAAAGTAAACGTCCTTACGTGTAATGTTAAATGACAAAAGATATGAAATTGGAGGAGCGCTAAAATTACTTTGGTCCATACTTCCAGGCAATGACTGACATAATTGAGTACAGGGCATCAATGACTACTATAATACTGAAAATAAAACAATTTTACTGTATACTTTTGGAGATTTTTCAAAGTAAAGGTCCTTACGTATACTGTTAAATGACAAAAGATATGAAATTGGAGGAGCTCTAAAATGACTTTCAGTTAAGGACATATCTGACAACACAGAGTGAAAATTAAAGTACATTCACATGTTAACAGTGAAATAGCTACATTCCTGAAACTGGAGTTGCTATAAAAAAACTTTGCTCTATAGGTCCAGTCAATCACTGACATTATTCAGTTAAGAACATATCTAACAACACACACAGTGAAAATTAAACGTTTTGACTGTACACTTGTTGAGAATTATTAAAGTACATTCACATATTGACAGTGAAATAGCTACATTCCTGAAACTGGAGTTGCTCCATAAATCAAGACACATACACAGTATTTACAACACTGTTAGCTTATGACACAGCACATACTGTATTTGGCATTATTTTCGACACAGACAGCAATCCCAATCACTTGTCTTCGCAGCATCAAGCTGTGCTGTGTCCATCTGTAGGCACTGGGTATGAAACCACCGGCAACAGCTGTCACACTGAATCTGTAAAAGGTAAATATATAACCACTTTTACTTAAAAAGTACAACATTACTGAAATGATTCTGACCAGAGACCTTTGTTACATGTCATTCTCCAATTTTCTAAACGTTGCTTTCTGTCATCTATCTTTTGTATTTTCAAATAGAAATGCACAATAAAAAGTAAAAATTAAAAGACTCCTATATAACTTACCCAGTCAGTGATGGAAGGTCCGTGGCTAGGTGGTTTTGTCGTTGCGCACATGGCACAGTTGCTCTCTGTGTCAAACACTAATATACAAAAGAATATTTTAGATCTGTAGTACTACAATATCACATAATGACTAAGAAAAGGTCTCACCCACCTGAGGCTTTAAGTATTTCCAGAGCAAAGTGTTTACTCTGCTGTGCCATCTCTCTCTTTGCTGTACCAAATGCAATTTTTGGATTTTTCGGAAAGGCCTCCATGACTGCCTTTGCCATCTAAACAATGACACAATATGTAATGTACTTTTGATACAAATGTTGGGATTGTAAATGCTGGAAAACAGAGTTCAATCCAAAATGCTGAATTAATGGAGATCATTCACAAATCTGGTAAAATATTGCAATATTAATCTTACCATGATGACAAGTACTCCACAGCTATTTCCATCCTGCTGCACTGGATGTTGCATGACACCTCCTTTCCATTTTATGTCAACCCAGTCAGTCCTGCCAAGGGAGGTCCTCCTCATTTTGAAGTACTCACTGTGTCAGAATTATTCATGAGATTAATAATGCTCTATATGCACTTAGACACGCATACAATGTGTAAAAAATATAAAAAACCAACAGCATTATGTGTCAAAAAACGATTAAGACAATTTGTTAACAACATATTCCCTGAGGTTGGCATCCAGTCACTGTCAAGTCCATAGCACATGATACAGTCAGATCATTGTCATACTCACAAAAAAAACAATGACACTCTTAATAAATAACTTAACTGTGTTTTATGACCAGCGGCCAATTATTGTTAGTCTGTTACTGACCATTGTTTCTATACTAATGTTCCTTTTACTACAGTGACTACTATTGTGACATAAATTGATGAGGGAATGGATTAAATGTAGTTAGGAAAAAAAATGAATTGCATACTTCAATCTTTTTGCAGCATGGTTGGAGTCTGTCAGCTCTGCGGAGCTGCGTGCTGGATCAACCAAATACACGCTGCTTGTTGCTGTACTGATGTACTGAAAACACAGGAAACACAAAGTATTATTCACAAATCATTCCCAATCTCATGAAAAAATCTCATAATACAAAGTAAATACTAACCAGAAACTTCCAGTGTACATTGTGTACGTTCACAAAAGACACTATTGCTTCAAAGTTGTCAAAGTTGGTCTGTAACACATCCAAAAATTAACATTTTAAAATGTTTTTATAAACAGAATGTATTCATTAAATTGTATTTGATTTTTCATATTGTACACACAATCACACAAACATCTGTGCGTCAACACAACAAAAATACTACTTACCCTGGATAAACTGTTCCTTCTGACGTCTTCTCTCTTCCCAAAGAGGATCACAACAGCTATGAAATGATGTAGAATATAAATTCTACTCCCCAAATTCAAGTTGTTGGCAGTGAGATGAAAGAGACTCTGGATGATCTTGAGAGATTTTTCACATGTAGACAGACAATAAATTAATTTACATTTATAACAATTACAACCACACATGCAGCTGATATACAGTAATTGTCAAAGTAGCTTACTTGTGTTTTTGTTCGCAAGTGTACAAATTACATGCACTGCCTTTTAAGTCCATATTTAACCGTGGATGCACTGAATAACACCTCTAAGAATAGTGAATCATTTCAAGTACACAACAACCACTGTGGTCTTCATGTGGTGGCAGAGTTAATTTTGTTTGTCTTTTTAGGATAATTTGTTCTGTTCTATTAGGACAACATACCTCGCCTGTAAGCCAGTTGTGAGGTCTAAGTGTCAGTAGCTCACTGTGGTGGATACGGATGCTGTTTCCTGCTGTTTGAGAGGGGACCACAGACACAACCACTTCTGTGTCTCGTCTTTTCCACAATTCCTTGAGCTGAGCGTCAGAAAAACAATATACTGTATGTTCAGTCAGGAAAACTATCGTCATAGATACTATTTATTGCAACAAATGGAGATACAGTTATACTTGGCAATGAAGGCTCTGTTATAATGATGCTCAGCCAAGCAGCATGCTACGCTGAAACAGGGAGCACACTGCTGAGACCCCCTCTACAAAAGAATGGGTCCAATCCAAGACATAAAAAAATGTCAGACATAACTTATAGTGACACTCTAAACCAGGAAGGTGGAGGCTGGGGTGTTGGAGGCAAGCTTTGGCAGCAGCAGCCGTGTGAGGCAGCATTGTAGTAGCAGGAAGCAGTGAGGAATATAGGGAGACATTTAAATGTACCACCTGATGTCAAAATGGCTGTGATTGATTGTGACTGGTGGGAATGATAATTCAAATAGTGTGCATATGACTTTTGTGTCCTGCTGCTTTATACATGCTGCTTTATTGATTCTGGAAGTAGCTAAGATACACTAGAATATGAGTAATGGTCAATTCCAGTGCCCAATGTATGTTGTTACCCTTTTAGCACTCATTCCTACGTTAATCTCTTAAACCCTTGCAATATCCCAAGAGGGGGGGGATATCTTCCATAAGGTGTTATATCTGATATGTTTTGATAGTTAATTAATAATGTAAATCATTCTTTCTTTATGCATTTTAATGGTTTTGCTTCCTTTTCTTAATTTAATTATTCCCTCCTTTATTTAAATGTATCGCTTATTTTTCACTTTTAGTTGTTTTTAGTTTTGCCAATTAGAGAAACACATATCCTGTATGAATACTTGCACTGAAAAAAAACAACATTACTGTAGCTGTGATAGAGCATCAACTGGACTTTGAATGAGGCTTTCTTGTGTATTTTCCTCATGATGGTCTGTCAAGGACGTGGATTGCTTTTGACGTATGACTTTGTTGGTTTCTGGATATAGAAATAGCAATATTATTTTAACCCTAATTAAATGCTTTCAAACCAACATGATACAATATTTATTGTTAATAGCATTTAATGGCAATATAACAAATTAAATAAACAATAACCTGTTAAAAAAAGTTCAAGTTTTAAAAAGTTTTTTTAGATTAATAATTTAGTTTAGCTTCCTCTCATCATGTAAACAACACTAAATGGATTACCTGTGATGGAGCATGATCTGGAGAGTGTTGATGTCCTTGTCGGGAACAGCAGTGATGTTTTGTGTCAACGGAGGTTGTGGTGATTTTTGCTTCTTTGTGCTCTAAGAAAGACAAATTAAATATTGATGACACACATCAAATCCATTCATTTTAAGCTTTACTTACACATGGAATGAAAAAAAATAGTTCTAAAAATGATCGCTTCTTTTGCTTTCTCTGTTTCCACCGCTCTACATCCACTCGATGTGTCTACAATTAACAAAAGAGTATTCTCTGAGTCAATTATTGTTAATATTACAGTAGTCTTGCTCAACAGATGTACAATGCTGGGATCAAGTGTGACTGATCTTCTTTCTCTTCAGAGAGAAGGGTGTTCTGGTGATCTTGTAGGTGGATACAAAATCATCCAGTCTGGTCAGTCGTCTCCGTTGGAAACGGATCTTTTTCAAGTCCCACTGACTTTTCTCCATTATCCCTTGCGTGTTATTGTCCTGAGTGTAATTCTGGTGATGCACATATACAGTATATAAAATAAATATGTCTTCATTCACTTTAATTGGATTTCAATCTATAATATCCAGGATGGCATAATACAATATGATTCCATTTTACTAACTGCTGTTTTTGGTTATTGTACCTGGGTCGGTTTACAAGCAGCTCTTTTGAACCTCTGTGACAGTTTTTTATACATTGGACCCGTCCCGTGGCGTCCAAGGTCACCTTACAAAACATAACACATGCATTGTTATTTTTCATTACCTTAATAGCTATTTAAAGAATCAGATTTCAAATAAAATGATACAGAAGAGTACCAACCCAGAAGTAGGCCAGACCACAGAGGTAGGGATGAATGTTGGGCTAAAGTACATGTTGGGATCACCCTCTTTTTCAAGCTCCACCCTCTTAATCACCTCCTCAAAATGCTGTTAGAATGGTGTTGGTCCAACTTCATTCTAGCAAAAAATAAAAACAATATTTCTTTAGTCATGGATCTTATAAAATCATATAAACTTCTGCAATAAATGTCCTGACAAAGCCAACACTTCCTTATCTGGAGCAAGGCAAACATTTGCAATTGGCAGAGTGATTACATACCACAAAGTCTTGCTCCAAAATGGCAGTGTCGTCAATGCCACGTTGTCCTTTTTCAGTCAACATTTTTTGAAGATTCTTAAAATGTTTCTCAACATTAGTCCCGCTGTGGGAACTGGAGAAAACCGTTGTGGCACTGATTAACACCTCATTCATCTCCTCAAGTGTTGTGGCCTGTGTCATTCGACCAAACACATGCATGGCCAGATGGTGATGTGTTGAGGCACTGTAAAAAAACACTTTTAAAATTAATATTACAGCAATTTATCATGTTATGATTTCAGAAATAATGAGCATATTGATGGATAGCAATCACTCACTGTTTCCGGCAGAGGTCCTTAGCATTTTTCATTACATGGCTCAAACAGCGATGCAAAATTGGTAGCCCCATGGAATCCTCCTGTCCTTGTCCTGTTACAATCCTGTAATATCTGCAGAGCAGTTCTTGAAGGCTCATTCCGCAGAAGTTATAGGACAGTGACTGAAGTATTACTATGGAGCCATCACAAATGTGTGTAACAAATGACCCCAGGAAATATGACACAGATGCTGTGGTATGGTCACATGTCAGGTATGTGGCCACAGGGACAGGGGAGGATCCTTTTGATGGATGTCTTATAACCATCTCGTACACATAAAAGGGTGCCGTTTCTCCTTTTCCTTTATGCACAATACTCCCTGTTACATCTATATATACTATGTCATCCTTGCATCTTTCATGGAAGAGGTTTACCGTTTTGTCCGACCAAAGCAGTATGCCTTTGGGGTGCAGTATTATTTTGTTAATAACTGCATCCTCAGATCCCTGCTCTTCCTCTTGCATGATTTGAAGACTCATTTCATTTTTGTGTCTTCTGTTTTTTTGCCTACTATTATATGCAAGTGTTTTCATGACACCAGTTGTTGGCACCTCATCCCGACATCCAGATGCCACAACATTGTCCTCCAGCTTATTTCATTTTTCCAGGTGAAGACTTCGAGGCAGTGGTGTGGAGAGGGCTTTAGCTACGGCATCCCTTTCATCAGCGCATACTGGCCGTCTTTTCAGTTGCTCGCAGTGGTGCCACACTTTGTCTCCACTGAAGGACACTATTGCCTTAAGTGACTCATCTTGTGAAGCTCAGCGTAATTTCATGCAGGAAGACTTCTCAATTTATTCCTAGTTTTCCTCGCCTTACCTAATCAGTTGCCGGAACACCCACTTTCTTTTAGTCAATCAAAAGAGGCCACCGTTTTCTCCGAGCCAATCACAGCTTGTCTTCCCTGTTTTAAACTGTTCTCTCTCTCTCTCTTCCGTCAGCTGTCATTCTAGACAAGTTCGACCCTCCTCCTCCCCTCCACCTCCGGTCTCCAGCTCTCGTGGCTCCCTGGGCTTCCTTCCTGTTCTCTTTTCGGCTGGCTCCTCGTTCGGGCTTCCTCACACCACCGCCAGTGTCTAGACTCCATCGGGGGAGGTCTTCGGCTCCGACCCCTTCTAATATATTATTGTATTAATATATTTGTGATGGAGTCTAATCTCCAAACATCATTCATGTCAAGTTATACTTGTGAATAAATTTTGCAACAAAGTCTCTCCTGATTGAATTACGGTTACCGGTACTTTGACAGGGCAGTCATCAAAAAGGCAATAGCCAGAACAGACAAATAGTGGGGCATTTCTAGTGGACCCAATTGTCTGGACATTGTGATCCTTAAATGCAAAGCTGCAATAAGGATGCACACTCCGGATACCTTTGGCCACAACCACTGTCCAGTTCAGTGTTTTGAAACGCCGTTTAAGTTGTGTTGCTCTTAATTTTTTCCATTCCTTTTCTTGAATGAAAAAAAAAACAGGGTTGTTTGGGCAATTCATTGCCCCTCATAGTCCTCTTCACCTGATGATGATGATGTTTTTGAATAACTGACCTGCAAAACACAGTGACATTTAATCAGAATAAGTCTTAAAGTTTTCATGAACATGCCTAACACCAAATCGACCTGTATGCACTTTGACCATAGCTGTCATAGGGCATTATTTTTCTGAAATGTACAATTAATGCATACGCTTAGTATGCACTCAATGACATGGTTTACTGGCATAGCTAGTGGAATGTTGCCATCATCAAAGTTATGATTACATATGTGTTTTTCCTGTTTTGTCAAGTCAAAACATCTGCTTTGAAAAAGGGTGTTATATTTAAAGCAGAGGTTTTCAGTAGTTTAAATGTTGATTGGCTGAACACACGTGATAACACTCATCAGCTCTGGGTAGAGAAGGCTCATATCAAAAACGGCCAGGGCTATGTTTCACCAGTAGCACACAGCAGAGTATTAAGCATTATCAACTCTTACTGTTTACTGGTGGAAAACTACAAATGTAAGAGGTCTTTTGTACTTATTTCAATCAACATTATTTTAACATAGAATATTATTTCTTTCATAACACCCATGTCATTATTGACCATCACAATATTTACCTGTGGAGATTCCTCTGGAGGTGTGGCTGCCTGTTCATCTGGTGCTGTCTACATCTGGCAGATGTTTGTCAGGAGCTGTTGTTTCATCTTCTGGCAGATCTTCCTCAGATGTTGTTGAATCTGGCAGATCTTCCTCAGGTGTTGTTGAATCTGGCAGATCTTCCTCAGATGTTGAATCTGGCAGATCTTCCTCAGGTGTTATTGTATGTGAATCTGGCAGATCTTCCTCAGATGTTGTTGAATCTGGCAGATCTTCCTCAGGTGTTGTTGAATCTGGCAGATCTTCCTCAGGTGTTGTTGAATCTGGCAGATCTTCCTCAGGTGTTGTTGTATGTGAATCTGGAAAATGTTCACCAGATGCTGTGGTTTGTTCATCTGGCTGAGGGGGCCACAGGTGTGGCTGCCTGTGCATCTGGGGGGTGGGGTCATTGTCTCCGTCCAGCACATGCACAGGGCTCAATGGCTGAGTTGTAATCTGCACATCACAAAAAAAACATATTTACATAGTGATGTATTCTGATATATTGAATATTAATATGTATTGACATGTTAAAGTCTAACCTTTTTGTGACGATGATAGGCATGCTTTAGCCTCTTCCTATTAAGCGGGTTATTTGATATTCCAAGATCCTGGCAGGCCTCACCCCAGAAACTGTTGTCATCATTACTTCCTCGAAGTTGAGAAGCAGCCTGTAGCTTTTCAATGACTATAGCGATATCCTTGGCTGTTAAGGACATGGCTCTGGACTAAAATAAAATAAGTTGTTAGTTGTCATAATTTGTGTTTGATATTCGTAAATGACATACTGCAATAAAACTAATTCCAGTTGTGTGGGGAAAAAACACTCACCTTTCCAAAGGTAGGAAAAACAAAGAAAAAATCACACACCTATTAAGATATATTTTATATAGATATTATATTAGTTAATCCTAAAGATTATGTGTGCCACATGTATTTTATCATTAAAACATGTTTTAAAACCATGGCAAAAAATTATTATTTTAATAGCATTGTATTCTATTCAATAAACAGGTATGTATAAAGGCTTCTAGCCGCCCTACAAGTTACTGCAGGCCCAGTTTAAAATTGAACTTTTGAAAAAAGCTCCGTGTCTCTTTCAGTTAACCCTTGTGTGATGTTCATATTTTTGTTACACAGCCCCGAGTCTGGTGGACCCATCACATTATTGGGCTTTAACATCAATACAGCCATAAGAATTTATGTAAAAATACTTAACAGATGTTTAATTTATGTCAATTAACAATGATATATAGATGGTTCTATAGATTTACCCCTGTGACATCACATTTATGATTATATGATAATTTTCATTGTTTGAGAGAAAACAAGGATATTCAATTATAAAAATCGTTAAGAAATATATAAACAATATTCTTATCATTATTTCTTAAAACTCAATCAGAACAGGTGAAAGTGCTTGAAATGTAACAATGTTGTAACTTTGTGTGGGAATAGGCCTAGCAGGTGTAGAAAGACAACATTCTCACAGACACCTACACTCAGACACACACACACACACACACACACGCACACACACACACACACACACACAGCAAGCACAGTTAAGAGGAGGACAGTTAACTTTCATATAGTGGCAACAATTATTACACAATTATTCAGTCCCTCCAGAAAAACGTGGTGTTTTTTTGTGATTGTTGTGACTTTTTGCAGCGAAAATGTGGGATTATGAAATCATACAAGCCTGCACATTTTGCGTGCAAATCGGCAATTTATGCAGCGAAAGTGCGACGTTTTTGAAAAAATGCGGCCCCCGCATAAATATGCGGACTTTGGCTGATTATGCATTGAATTAGGCAATCGCAAAACCGCGTTGTTCTGGAGGGACTGGTTATTAGGCTAATAGTTATGAGTAGGGGGGGGGGGGGTAGGCCTACCGTATGCAGTCATTGAAAATATGTTATTTTTTATGTTCTTCATAGACTCAAGGCCAATGAGTTACATAGAAGAAATAATAAATTGCATATTTTTTTCTTCTTTATCAAACATTGAAAACGGGTCCCACAGACCCGAACACCACACAAGGGATCCTTGGCTTAAAAAAGGTAAAGACCCCTGGTATATGTTAGATAAAGTGCATTCAACAAAGATCTGGACGATACAGTAGGCTACTGTATAAAAGAGAATTGTCTAGACAAGATGTTTTCACATAATAGACGGTCTGCTTGTAAACTAACGTGACGTGTCTCTGCACATCTACAAATATGCAACAAGATAATGTCAGTTCATTTTGACGTTAATTAATTATTTGCGTGGATGGCTTTCCAAGATAAAAATGTTGTTTTTAGTCAAATTGGCAACGGCACCGACAATCACAATGGAGTCTGTGTTTTTTATCTCCTTTTTTGTATTTACTCACCCTTTCCGTCATTATGCATACAGCAACTTACAGTCATATTTCACAAAACCTCAACACATGGTGTCATTGTTTTGTAATGTAGAAAAATGACGTGTTTCTGAGTCTGTGAGAAGAGGCTTGGTCCAATTTGAAGATTAAGCACAAAGATTTGTTAATAATAAATGATAAGACAAAGTACAAAGAACTATACTGCAGCTGGCTGGAAATAGTTGTCGTACACAAAGGCTCTCCATCCATCCGCCCCGAACCCCCGTCTCCTCCCTGCTATATACCTCTTGCCCCAGGGGCGGTTACTTTTCACTCTCCTGAGTAATAAACATCCTTATTCGCTCTTCGTTGGCATGGTGACATGTTGGACGCTTCTTGTTGTCCAATGAGGAAAAACATGCTCTGGACTCCTCCCCCTTGGGGTCATTTTCGGCCACAGATCAAAAGATTCTAGCATGCAGATGTGAAGTCTTTACAAGTTTGCAGGAATTAACATTCTATTGTCTTAACCTAGTGTAAAACTCCAGGGGAACATTTGACCTTGTGATATACTGCACTTTGTAGAACACTAAATGCACTTTATGACATACCATATGCACTTTATGAAGGACTCTACAAACTAGATACACTTTAATAGTCCAATTTGCCTCTGGTGTTGTTTCATTATTTGTTGTATTGTTTATTTTTTGTATATTGTGATATGTAGCCTGCTGTTTAATGTATAACTTTTAATTCTGTAAAACTTTAATAAAGCTCTTAAAAAAATCAAAACCGGTCTGTCAAAAGGGTCTGGACCTACTCTTCACAGAGAATTACAACAGCATGATGTGGAGTTTAACCTTAACAGTCATTGGATTCAATCATATTTTCCTAACAGCTGCAGCACACAATTTATTACATAAAAACATAAAAATACATTGTTATAAAGAGTATGCATTATTTAAAATCTTTATTAAACTCAGCAGTAGTTAAACCAATTATTTTCACCCAACATCACAAGTTTAACCGTGCGCTATCAATAGTAGCCTATATCGTCAGATATCTTTGATTGACATACTGCAATGCATCTTGTGAGTTGTAGTTGACTTCCCTCATTGTATGTTTGGCTTAAATTATTTTATGCATCTTGGGAGTTGTAGTTGACTTATGTTATGGTATGTGTATGGCTGTATGGCTTAACTGTTAAACACTGTTCGATACTACCCCCATTAATTTACCGTGTGTGGTAACATTTGACTGGACAGTTTTAACTGCTCTTATTTTAACATAAACACCAATACAAATGACAAAGTATTTTTAATCAAACATTTATTGTAAAAAGAGCCTTATTAGAACATTAACATCTACAATGTGTGTGTGGGTGTCTGTGTTTCTGTGTGTGAGTGCATGCATGTGTATGCAAACATTGGTGGTTCACATGCACAAGTGGCAACATGACAACATGAACTCTGTGTGTGTCTTTGTGTGTGGAAGCTGAGAAAGCAGGTGGTTGGGAGACCTGCAGCTGAGGAGGGAGAGCTGTCAGGGGGAGGGAGTATTGTTGTACCTTTCCTCTAACTTTAAATAAAACCAGAACTCATAGACAGCGGTCTTTAGTCATTTATTTCAATAAATAGCTTTCATATTTGCAAATGCAGATGACCAAGCCTATCATGCTACAAAGAGATGCAGAGTGCACTTCAGATAAAGATGTTTTACACAAATCCACACACTCACAACTCACAACTACTGAGATGTAATTTAATGAAATATATCATTCCTTGAATTATGGAGCAGTGTTATGATTTTCTCAAAGTTATGTAGCACATCATTTTAAGCACTAAAAATGTTTGGTTTGGGTTTAGTCACAGATGTCTTTAACTGAAATATGTCAGCGATTCACTGGAACTATGGAGCAATTTTTTTATAGCAACTGTTAACATGTGAATGTACTTTAAAAAAATCTCAACAATTGTACAGTAAAAATGTTTAATTTTCACTGTGTGTGTTGTCAGATATGTCAACTGAATAATGTCAGTGATTGACTGGACCTATGGAGCAAAGTTTTTTTTAGAGCTCCTAGAGTTTAATCTTTTGTCATTTCACAGTACACATAAGGACATTTACTTTGAAAAATCTCCAAATGTATAGAGTAATATTGTTTTATTTTCAGTATGATAGTAGTCATTGATGCCCTGTATTCAAATATGCCAGTCATTGCCTGGAAGTATGGACCAAAGTCATTTTAGAGCTCCTCCAATTTCATATATTTTGTCATTTAACACTACACGTAAGGACTTTTAAGTCTTTATATTTATACAGTAAAATTGTTTGATTTTCAGTAGGCTATGACAGTAGTAAGTAATGTCTTGTACTCAAATATATCAGTCATTGCCTGGAACTATGGAGCAAAGTCCTGTTATAGCACCTTAAGTTTCAGATTTGACGTCAAAATTTGGGACTACGGGAGGACTTGATGGGGAGAGGGCGGCCGCCGGCCGAGCTGGATGGTAACTGGTCACTTGTAACCGCGTTACATAAAATGGCAGAGTTTCCTCCTCCTGCTCCTCGGAGCGCTTCTTGCTGAATGAAAACAGAAAAGCTTGCGCGCCAACGTCATTCATTTCATTGGATCACTTGCTGGTGACGATGCAGCCTGTGGGCGGGCTTAAGAGTCCACACGTGGGGTAGAAGCCGCTGATTGGCTGAGAAGCTTTCACTCAAAGTTTTCCTCGAACTGCTAGAATGAAAATCACTCACTATAGGCCTGGGTCAAAATGGTCGGGCCTGAACCAAAAATGGGTGGGCCCAGGCCCACCCGGGCCCAATGGTAGCGCCGCGGGTGGTTTAGGTGTCAGCATTTTAACAATGTTTAATCCAGCAACTAGCTAACGGTAGGCTAACGTTACCTGCTGTCTAGTGTTAACTTGTGTCCCATGCAGCGATGCTTCTGTTGCCTGTGAGGTCTGTTTCAGAGCATCTGAGAGAAGAGCAGGCATTTAAGTGGCACCAAAATCTGCTTTGCTATTCGGCCCAGTAGATAGCGGTTGTTTAGGCACCGGTGCCGTATTAGTACCAGGTCTCGATACCAGACCTTACTGTTTATCACACCTGCTCATATAGTTTGGGTGTGCCAGACAGTTTTACACAAGCTCATGACGCTGCTTTTCTCGTTGAAGGCGCCCCGATCAGACCAGTTGTGTCTTTTTGTTATTCTTGCTACAACCATCATAATCACCTGCCCTGAGCGTTATTTTGCTATAAAGTAAACAGACGTCTGGGTTTTTTCTGAAAGGATTTCTGGATGCTCCTGCAACACAAACGCAGTGAGCAAAACACTTCAATCTCATGTAAAACAGTTGGAAATAGCCGCCTCAGACTCCTTAAATGAGCTCTTTCTGATCGGGGCCTAGAGCCTGGTTATGGTTGTGTGTCGAATCTAGCCTGATGAGCACTTCCTCTCCTGGTTCTCCTTCTCCATAAACAACATGAAATCAAGGAGAGGGTTAACTTCTCCTGCTCCAGGTTTCACACCATTGTCACATAAGAACAGGGGAGACACTTTGTTTTTCTGTCTCCATATACCGGCTCTGCTATTCTGTTAAAGAGATACGTGAGAACGACGCAGACACGTACTGCTATCAGCCTTAAAGCAGACATCATGAGGGCCGAATCTAATCATCTCAGTTGACACAGAAAATCGGTCATAAAATGTTAAATCACATATTTTGGCGTACAACCATTTAAACCCAGAAGTAGTGATGTTTGTGTTTTATAGAACAAACTCTGTTGAAATGAAGGAAGTTTCAGACCTGGAGGTATTCCCTTAATGTCTCTTCTTTCTCTCCTTGGAACTGAGAGAGAGAGAGAGAGAGAGAGAGAGAGAGAGAGAGAGAGAGAGAGAGAGAGAGAGAGAGAGAGAGAGAGAGAGAGAGAGAGAGATTTTTGAAAATCTTTGTTTTCAAAAGAAAAAATAATCGTTCTTTCAAATTTTTACAAATGTACAATATCAACACTCATATAAACATATATACATATACACCTACACATATACCTACACATATACATATATACACATATATGTATATTCACATACATAAATACATATACACTATCTTATGAGAACACAGAGTAAAAGATGAGCTCCCCCTCCTTCACTGAGCAGACGGCCGTGGTGAAACACCTCTGGTCCATAAAGTCTTTCAAGGTCTCCATCAGAGAGGAACCTGAAGTCCACTCTCACTCTGGCCTTCACCAGACACACAAACAGCTGGGACATCTCCAACCCACACACAGCTTCTATTTGGTTTTTTCTGCTTTTATAAATCGACTTTTTGGCCTGTCCAACAATAAAATTCAACAATTGCCACTTTTTGCATTTCATTTTTTGTAGCCAGCACCAAAAATAAAAGCAGTCTCAGTAAAAACCTCCCCACAGTCTAAAAACACCGTCCTTAAAATGTTAAAAAGAGGTTTCAGTCTGAAGCAGTCCAGGTCACAGTGTGTGATTGTTTCTATGTGTGGACAGAAAGGACATGAAGAGGACACGGTGGGATTAACCCTGGACAGGAAGAGGTTCACTGCCAGGGCCCCGTGGAGGATCCTCCACTGCAGGTCTCCAGTCCTCTTGTTCAGTGGAGGCTTATATAAAAGCCTCCACACCGGTTTGCTGTCTTGTGGCAGTCTTTCTTTCCACACCGTGTCCTTCCTCTCACTCAGCTTCTTCTGGTGTATGGCCAGAACACAGTTTTTGTATAAACCTTTCCCCGTTTGTGTGTGTAAATCAGTGACTGTGTGTGTTTGTGAGTCGGTGTGATCAATAATAAAACCAATGTCCGGAAAAGGGTCTCGTGAGTCAGGGGTTTCTGTCCCATTAAAATAGTCCCGCAGCATCTCTGTTTCCTCACTGTCCAGTCTGTTGTTCCACTCGTTCAGAACGGCTCTGGTGTGGCGGGCCGACCTCAGGCCCAGCAGAGAGGCCACTGCCTCCGTATCCTGGAGACCAGGACCCGCAGCCTCTACGATCCCCTTTAACCTGGTTGCTCCAGCTCTCATCAATTTCTCCGTGAGTCCGGGTCTGCTGCTATCCTGCAGGTCCAGCCGGGCCCCCCACACCAGAGGCTCCTCCAGGAGCCAGAACAGAGATGCTGCAGGTTCCAGTCTGGTCCATTTAAAAAGTTTCCATGCTTTAAAAAGTCCTTGATAAAATGGAGGCAAGTTAGGCAAAGAAATAAAACCACAGTCCACTAAAAACAAAGAAGCATCGAGACTCAGACCTGCAACCCCCCTTAAAATGGTGCTGGCTACTGGCCTCCAGACAACATCATCATCTCCATATAAAAACCTCTGTATGAACTGGATTCTAAAAGCAGCTGTCCGGCTCTCCAGGTCTACCAGTCCTTGCCCCCCCCCTCCTCCTTTGGCAGATATAAAACACACTGAGGAACCCAGTGCAACTTGTCCCAAAAAAACTTTAAAATGATCGCCTGTATCTTCTTTAAAAGACCAGCCGGGGGCTCCAAGCATCTGAGCTTGTGCCAGAGACCAGATGCTACCAGATTGTTAGCGATTAGCACCCGGCCTCTGTATGACATGTGGGGGAGCAGCCACCTCCATTTATTTAGCTTCCCCTCCACTTTTCCAATCGCTCCTTCCCAGTTCATGTCTGTATTTGTTTCATCCCCCAGGTAAACCCCAAGGTACTTTAGCCCCCCCTTCTTCCAGTCCAGCCCACCTGGAAGCTGAGGGAGGCCTCCAGCCCATCCCCCCACTGCCAGGGCTTCACTCTTGGCCCAGTTTACTTTGGCAGATGATATCTTCTGAAACCTTTTAACAATCTGACCCAACTTATCAACATCTTGTTGATTATGTGTAAAAACAATGATGTCGTCTGCATAGGCTGATACAGTAAAAGGTGTATTAAAACCAGGTAAAAACAGGCCATTAATGCAGGAGCGGACATTGTGCAACATGGGTTCAATAGCCAAAGCATACAACATACCTGACATGGAGCAGCCTGGTCGGATCCCTCTGGTCACCTTGAAAGGTTTACACAAACCACCATTCATTTTCAGCACACTCTCAATGTTCTCATACATCACCTTTATCTTGGCGATGAAACCAGGGCTGAGGCCGAACCTCTCCAGCACCCTCCACAGGTAACGGTGCTCAACCCGGTCAAACGCCTGTTCCTGGTCCAATGAAACCAGACCAGTATCTAAACCCAAAGAACCAGAGACTGTCAAAATATCCCGAATTAGTGACACATTGTCAACAATGGACCTGCCGGGCACACAGTACGTTTGGGTCTTGTGGATGACCCGGTCCAAAACCTGCTTCAGCCTCGAGGCCAGGACTTTGGACAGCAGCTTGTAGTCTGAACACAGCAGAGAGACCGGCCTCCAGTTCTTAATGTCCATCAAGTCGCCCTTCTTAGGGAGGAGAGTTAAAACTGCTCTCCTACAGCTCTGAGGAAGTGAGCAGTCAGTAAAACACTCAGCGAACACATCTAAAATATCAGTCTTCATTTCCTCCCAGAAAGTCTTGTAAAACTCCGGGGGGAAACCATCGATACCAGGGGCCTTTCCTCCCTGCATGCTCTGCAGTGCTCTGAAAACCTCCTCCTCAGTCAGGGGCCCCTCCAACTCCTCATTATCGTCCCCAGAAACTGTGGGCAGGCCTCTGCAGAACATGGTGAAGGCATCTTGGTCTTCTTCGTACTCTGTGCTGTACAGGTCGGAGTAGAACTCCACGGCTCTCTGTCTGATCTGTGGAGCTGTGGTCAGCTGCTGTCCTCCTTCTGATCTCAGAGCATGGATCTTCCTGCTCTGTCCATACTTCTTCTCCAGACTGAAGAAGAACTTGGTTGGAGAGTCCATTAGAGCAGCGCTCTGGAAACGGGACCGGATCAGCGCCCCCTGTGCTTTCAAGCCCAGCAGGTCTGCCAAGATGGCTTTTTTAGACTTGAGGTCCTCAAAACGACCTGGATTTCCTGTGGACTCTGCAGAACTCTGCAGGTCCACTATGGTTATCTCTAGATGGTTCATAGACTTGGTAATGTCTCGAGAAACATTGAGAGTGTACTGTTGACAAAGCTGCTTGATGTCAGTCTTACCAAAGTCCCACCACTGCCTCAGTGAACTAAAATCTCCCTTCCTGTCTCTAAACCCTCCAAAAGAAAAGAAAAACATCTGTAAAATGGGCATCTAAAAGCAAAGCAGTGTTAAAATGCCAATATGCAGATCTGGGTTTTATATTGGCAATAAAAACATCACAATACACACAAGAATGATCAGAAAAACCAACAGGTAAAATAGTGCACCCTCTAAAAATATTAAATGGTGCTTAAAACAATCAGACCTGTGTAATCTGGCCGTAGTTAAGAGATTCTCTGTGCTGTGGACCCACGTGTGCTGTCGTTGCTGCGCATGGCGTTCTCTCCACACGTCTGAGAGACTGAGTCTGCATCAGCTGCTGCATGGCTCCTCTAGAAGCAGCATGTGGTTCTCTATGGTTCCTGTCTAGGTCATCATCATGTGTACAGTTACAATAAAAACTCCTCTGGTTCACACTCACTTAAAACCTTACTGAGCTCATCTAAAACCAGAACTCTATCAGGTCCGGAGTTTGGAGCGTATATATTTATAAAAACCAGATTAAAAACCTCGTACTTTTCTCTGACGACTAAAAGTCTGCCCTGTACTCGTTCTTCTACAGTGTGGGACTTTGGTAGAAAGGTTTCAGCCAATAGGAGTGTTGCTCCTCCGCTGATGCTGCTAAGATGACTTAACCCCCCCCCCATCCCATTCCCTCCTCCAGTCTGTCCCGTTTAAAGGGTCACTGTGCGTTTCCTGTAACATTGCAATATTTATTCCTTTAAGCTTTAAAAACTCAAAGAGACACGCCCTCTTCTTTACATCTCTGCCTCCATTAATATTCAGAGAGATTTTAAAATGGCTCATAATAATAAAAGTGAGGAGAGATCCAAACAAAACACACAAAAAAATGAAGAGTGGCAGCAGACGGACTGTCTGACTTTGTCTGTCTGTCTTCATCATTTAAAAGCTCGATTTTAATTCTCTGAACCAGTTTCTTTAATCTCCTCCTTCACCTCTCAGATTCATCTGGTTTTTAATCGATATCAACAACAGCCTTTTGTTCTCAAAATATTCTTCAAGTTTGACATTTTTGCTGTTTTTGGTTTTCTGAAGGAACTCACTAATTTCTTGGACCTGGTACAGTTCTCCCTGCAGCGGACCAACCGAGACCTGGGAGTCAGTAAAAACCTCACTGGCTGTAGTACAATCCTCTTCCTCCTCTTCCTCCTCATCATCAACATCCTCTACCTCATCCTGTCCTTCCTCCTCCATCTCCACCACCTCCCCTTCCTCCTCCTCCTCTTCCTCCTCTATTTCCTCCTCTTCCCTCACTGCCACTGTTTTGGCCTGTGAACCTGTGTTCTTGTCTTTCTGTTTCCTTTTTTTGCAGCTATTTTGACAACATCATTTCCTCTCTTATCAACCTCCTCGTTCCTCACTCTGTCCACTGTCACTACAGGGATGACGTCAATCTCAGCCTCAGCTGATTGGTCGATCCCACCTGCCTGTTCTCCACACACACCCACACCTGATTTTTTTGTTTTGGTTTTTTTTTCACCCACTACTCTCTCCCCTGTACCACTAACACCCCCATTGCCCTTCTCTCCCACTTCATCCACACAACCACCCGGTGTATCAACAGAACCCCCCGGTGCGTCTGGTCGGACACGGCATCGCCGCCCCGCTGTGCAGCGCACGGAGCGGGCATCGGCCGCTCGGACGCGGCAGCTGACACCGGGGCCGCAGCCCCCCGGACGGTGGAGAGTCCGGGGGAGCGGAGGACGGCCCCGCCTCGGCACCGTCAGCCCCCCCCCCCCCCCGGACCGGGAGGATTCGGATCCCCTCGTCTCGGGCAGGCACTCACCATGTGGCCCACCTCACCACAACCAAAGCATTTCATCTCTGATGAGGTTGCGAAAATCACGTATTCGTAATCATCTACTTTCACATGGAAGCGGAGGTTCAGCTCCTCATTCCGATGGTTCAGTATCATAAACAGCTGTCTCCGGTGAGACACAACGTGCTTCAGTAACGGAGATTTACATCCAGACAAGATCTTTTTAACGGGAGAAACTATTTTCCCGTGTCTGGACAGCTCTCTACTGAGAAACCCATCAGAGATGAAAGGTGGGACGTTAGAAAGGATCACCTTCGTCGCTGGTTGTGTCAGCGGTAACACCTGTACAAACATTTCCTTCACGGTGATGCCCGCCTCGATGACTTGGTTCACCTTGTCCACCCGGTCCAGGAAGATCACCACGGCGCCGTTCATCCGAGCGGCCGACCTGATACTACCGTGCCCGACCTTCTCCCCACAGCTAGACTAATGTCCTCCACGCTACACGGAAAAACAGGGCTGATTTTGATGCCATGTTTCCTGGTGAGCGTGGAGAACCCCTCTCCATTCACCATGGCGGCTGCACACGCCGACCGGAGAGACGCCGGCAGGAGACAAACCACCCAAATAAACCCAAACTAACCACCAACACTTACTACAAAGGAAATATAAAGTGACCTATACCATTCAACTAAACAATACTAAATAAAAAAGTCAAAAAAAGAAATTAGAAAAGTAAGAAAAACTACAAAACAATGCAGCCCACTCACACACTCTCTCAGCACGCTCTCACTCAGAGAGAGAGAGAGAGAGAAAGGAAGCATACTTATTATTCAGAAACACTTATCAAACTTAAGTTCAAATTACTATTACTAAAAAGTGTAAATAGTAACACACTTAAACAGAACCATGAAGCAGTACATTACACAGGTTGAAAGCAGTAAGGGGAGACTGACATTAAAACTGATGTTAAACTCCAGAGATTTGAAGCTGAAGTGGTTTCACACATCAGACCAGACTGGGATTGGGGCTGACTCAATTATTTTAACTTCCTGTGACTGTTTCATGCATGTTAACAGTTAAGTCTATTGATATATTTTCAAACGAGATATACTGTTGGTACCAAATACAGTTTGATGTTGCGTTATATTAGATTCCCAGTCCATATTTATATCGCCCCACAATTCCAATGCTGCGTCACAGGGAAACATGAAGACTTCCTGTTTACAAACCTCAAAGAAATCTCTGTCTGTCTGTCTCTCTGTCTCTCTGTCTGTCTGTCTCTGTCTCTCTGTCTCTCTGTCTGTCTGTCTGTCTGTGCTGAAAAGACACCAAGTGAATATGAAGCAGCTGTACAGTTGTGGCCAAAAGTTTTGAGAATTACATAAATATTAGTTTTCACAAAGTTTGCTGCTAAACTGCTTTTAGATCTTTGTTTCAGGTGTTTCTGTGATGTACTGAAATATAATTACAAGCACTTCATACGTTTCAAAGGCTTTTATCAACAATTACATGACATTTATGCAAAGAGTCAGTATTTGCAGTGTTGGCCCTTCTTTCGCTCACCTTTTCTTCTCCGGACAAGCCTTTTTCCAGATGCCCCAAACAATTGGCTTCATCTGAGAATATGACTTTGCCCCAGTCCTCAGCAGTCCATTTACTATACTTTCTGCAGAAGATCAATCTGTCCCTGATGGTTTTTTTTGGAGAGAAGTGGCTTCTTTGCTGCCCTTCTTGACACCAGGCCATCTTCCAAAAGTCTTCGCCTCACTGTGCGTGCAGATGCGCTCCCACCTGCCTGCTGCCATTACTGAGCAAACTCTGCACTGGTGGCACTCCGATCCCGCAGCTGAATCCTCTTTAGGAGACGATCCTGGCGCTTGCTGAACTTTCTTGGACGTCCTGAAGCCTTCTTTACAAGAATTTAACCTCTTTCCTTGAAGTTCTTGATGATCCTATAAATTGTTGATTTAGGTGCAATCTTAGTAGCCACAATATCCTTGCCTGTGAAGCCATTTTTATGCAACACAATGATGGCTGCACGCGTTTCTTTGCAGGTCACCATGGTTAACAATGGAAGAACAATGATTTCAAGCATCACCCTCCTTTTAACATGTCAAGTCTGCCATTCTAACCCAATCAGCCTGACATAATGATCTCCAGCCTTGTGCTCGTCAACATTCTCACCTGAGGTAACAAGACAATTACTGAAATGATCTCAGCAGGTCCTTTAATGACAGCAATGAAATGCAGTGGAAATTTGTTAATTTTCATGGCAAAGAAGGACTATGCAATTCATCTGATCACTCTTCATAACATTCTGGAGTATATGCAAATTGCTATTATAAAAACTTAAGCAGCAACTTTTCCAATTTCCAATATTTATGTAATTCTCAAAACATTTGGCCACAACTGTACACTGTTCCATTTGAAAGAAATGGTGAAAGAGTGAAGGAGCCAGTATGTACAGGTAAAACATGTATGAGCATGCAGCAACTGTACCTCACAGTAAACAGTACAACATTGTACAGTGATATACAGAACAGTACGTGTGACCTTTACACATTTGCTATGGCTGTAGAAAAGAAGATGCATATGCATATGTGCTGTATACATTTGACTTAACTGTATCTTGCCCAAAATTAAAATGCATGTAATTCATAAAACTCATTGTGTGTCTTCTGGATATAGTGTATAATTGAACTGGAAGAAAGTGAACCACCGCACAGCTTCATCTACATGGATGAACAAAACGCAGAAGGCGTGGTCAAAATACCATCTGCCACAGAGCTACAGCTGATGTGCCAGGCCAACGGGGCGGGAACATAACCATGGGTGCTGCTATCTCTCAGAATGGTGTAACGCATATTCCCATTATTGGGCCATACAATACAGAGCGTCTTGTCACCTTTTTAGACACTCTCTACAGGGATCTCATCCCTGAACAAGAGAGGGGTCAGATCGGAGATGACCTGCCAAAGTACAGGATAGTTTGGGACAATGTCAGTTTCCATCACTCCAACATCATCAGGCAATGGTTTGCAGCCCAAAACAGGATGCTGAAGGAGTTCCTCTCACCCTACTCCCCATTCCTTAACCCCAAGGAGGATTTTTTCTCAGCATGGAGATGGAAAGTATATGATTGCCATCCACATACACAAATGAACCTTCTGGCTGCCATGGATGCAGCGTGTGATGACATCACACGCTGCATCACAAGAGAAGATGTTCGTTGTGATGTGGATGAGAATTTGTGGCCCAACAGACAGGAAGGTCAGGAGGTGAAGGAAGACTGCACTGGAATTCCTACAGCACTGCATGGACACTTTTCCCTGAGGAGATTGTGCTATGTTCACTTTTTTTTTCTTTGTGCTACGCAGTGCTGTTTTTTTCCTTTCTGTATCGATCTGACTCGACTGAGAAAAACTGTAATAATGTGATGGCAGTAACTCTTCACAGTAAATATGAACATATAAATGTAAAACTTTGAGTCAAAAATTATAAACTGAAATAACTGAATCAAGAATGTAACTTACAGGATGTTTCGGCCATCTCAGCTGCTCTCCTTTTGTCTCTTTATTCAACGGTCACGGTCAACTCTCAGACAAGTCAAGTGCAAACTCTCACCCAAAATACAGTCTGTATCTGTCTACAAAATAAAAGTCAACAGCACAGAAGGTCTGTCAGAAACAGAGCAAAGACAGAAAAGATGAAAATAAATCCAAACACAAATCAATGATATATCAGCACAAACATTGTCTGAAGAGGATCATATTTTAACCACAGGTCTGAAGGGAAAACAGATTAGTGTGTTTTATTTTGAAAGTGATTTTAGGAAGTGGCTGAGCTGAATCTGTGAAACAGATATACTTTATTCCGTCTCAGCAAACAAACAGCATCTCCTCTTCTTTCTCAGGTTAGTTTGATCCTTCCTTTCCTCACTCATCTCATTAACATCTCCTTGTCAACTGGCTGTTTCCCCGATGCCCTCAAGGAGGCAAGAGTGACCCCACTACTCAAAAAACCAACACTGGATTCCTCTGATGTAAATAACTATAGACCCGTCTCCCTTCTTCCATTTCTATCTAAGACTCTTGAGCGTGCCATTTATAATCAACTCTCTACCTATCTCCACCAGAACAACCTTCTTGATCCCCACCAGTCTGGCTTCAAGACTGGTCATTCAACAGAAACTGCCCTCCTTGCTGTCACTGAGCAGCTTCACATCGCTAGAACAACCGATCTCTCTTCCATCATCATCCTTCTGGACCTTTCTGCTGCCTTTGACACAGTGAACCACCAGATCCTCATTTTGACACTCCAGAATCTGGGTGTCTCAGCCTCTGCGCTATCATTGCTCACATCTTACCTGACAGACCGTACCTACCGGGTAACTTGGAGAGGATCTAGCTCAGATCCTTGCCCATTCAAAACTGGGGTTCCTCAGGGATCAGTCCTGGGTCCCCTCCTCTTTTCTCTGTACACCAACTCTCTCGGGTTTGTCATTCAGTCCCACGGCTTTTCTTATCACAGCTACGCAGATGACACCCAACTAATACTCTCCTTTCCTGAGTCTGAAACTCAAGTAGCAGCACGTATCTCAGCCTGTCTAACTGACATCTCCTCTTGGATGTCCACACACCATCTGAAACTCAACTTTGACAAGACTGAGCTCCTTTTCCTTCCAGGGAAAGGCTCTCCTACCCAAGACCTGACTATAACAATTGACAACTCTGTGGTAGTCCCCACCCAGACTGCTAGAAACCTGGGTGTGACACTTGGCGACCAACTCTCTTTCACTGCTAACATTGCTGCAACCACCCGATCGTGTAGATACATGCTGCATAACATCAGAAGGATACGTCCCCTTCTAACGCAGAAGGCGGCTCAGGTTCTGGTTCAGGCTCTAGTCATCTCACGTCTAGACTACTGCAACTCCCTCCTGATTGGCTTGCCGGCATGTGCCATCCGACCCCTGCAGCTCATTCAGAACGCAGCAGCTCGGCTTGTCTTCAACCTCCCCGAGTTCTCTCCCACTACACCGCTCCTCCGCTCTCTTCACTGGTTACCAGTTGCTGCCCGCATCTGCTTCAAGACACTAGTACTTACATACAGGGCCACTACTGGATCAGCCCCAGCTTACATCCAGGACATGGTCAAACCATATACCCCAACCCGCCCACTTCGCTCTGCATCAGCCAAACTGCTTGCTGCTCCCTCACAGCGAGGGAGAACTAATCACTCAACGAAATCCTGACTGTTCACCGTCCTGGCTCCCAAATGGTGGAACGAGCTCCCCACCGACATCAGGATGGACGAAAGCCTACACACATTCCGCCGAAGGCTAAAAACACATCTCTTCAGACTACACCTCGGATAAAAAAAAATAATAAAATTTTTTACCTGCGCTTCCATGTCTCTTTGTAGCTTTACTTATCTTAAGCTATCTACTTGCATTTTCATATGTCTCTTTGTAGCTTTACTTATCTTAAGCTATCTACTTGCACTTTCATATGTCTCTTTGTAGCTTTACTTATTTAAAGCTAATGTACTTGCACTTACTACTTGTTGTCTGGAGTTTGTACCTTCACAGTTGAAAGCACTTAATTGTAAGTCGCTTTGGATAAAAGCGTCAGCTAAATGACATGTAATGTAATGTAATTTTCTCTCATTTTATGATTTCTTAAAATAGTTGATGTTACAGCCGCTGTATGTTTCATTATTGCATGTTTGTTTTAACTTTGATGTAAACATTATTTCTTATAAAACTAAGCTTCTGCAGCAAAATTAATAAAAAAACAAATATGCCATAATAATGTTCTTTATTCCCCATTAATAACATTTTTAAGTTTATTCTGTTTTTAATGTATGTTGCTTCCCTACGTTTTGGTTTGTTTTAACAGTCTAGTTATTTTGGGTTAGTTTTATATATACAGTATGTGTCTATATACGTCCTCCTCATAGTCTCAGTTTGTATTTCATAGAAGAACATAGAGTCTGTTTGGCAGCTTAAAGGATTTCAGCAGAGAGAAAACTGAACAGAATCATTTGTTAAGGTAACTCAGCAGAAGTCAGGGTGTGGCAGATGAAACAGTGACACCATTTTTTTTCTAAAATGTCAGCCAGATGGTAATAAGTTGTATTCTCCATACAGAGGGTGAGTGTTATTCTTGGAAATGGACATGGCTTTTCTTTAAATCTGTTTGATAGAAATGTCAGTAAGGCTACTGAACTTCACACCCACTATCTTGCTGGCTACATTTATAATTTTTAAAAGCGCATTTTTATCCTTGATGGTGAGTCAGCAGATGATAGACAAAGTCAGGACAGACTCAATAAAAGCTCTGTAGAACAAAGTCATTAATGTTTTATCCACCTGGAATTTAGCAAGTTTCTCTTGCACATAGCAGCAGTGTTCAGTTCCAATCTTTTTTATTTTGCAATTCTGTCTGCCATCGGACATGATTGCAGTGCGCTAGCTAGCTAGCAGAGCTAGTGTTACCGCGCTAGCTAACATTGGAAGTCAAACAAACATCAATGATCCGATGTCTTCTTGATAATCTAGCTACACGTTTTTCTTGCGGTAGCCTTTCTACAATAAGCAGTGCTAAAAGTTACTATAATCCGTTCAAGGAGTTCATAAACAGACACATTAGCTAGCTAGTTGATAAGTTCTCTACTTCCACTTCATAAACTGCTAACCATAGCCGCTAACATTACATCCCTGCTAGAGCGGTCGGCTACTTTAGTACTAGCGGGGTTGAAGGCAGCAGGTCGAGGGGTGTGGCGATGACATCATCGATACGCACGTATGCGGTTTCGCCGTCCATACGAAGCCAAACGTGAGCCATTTTATTTATTCACCCTGGGACCAGGTTTAAAAAAAAGTGCGTTTACAGGCAGTGCGTTTACAGGATTTGTGTGGATGGCCTCTGAGTCTTATCTCACACTCAGTGATGAAGTGTTAAAAAGTTTAGTTGCCTGTGGTAGGAATGATTTCCTGTAGTGGTCCGTGCGACATCGAAGCTGTCGGAGCCTCTTAGAGAAGGTGCTCCTCTGTTGGACCAGTGGGGCGGGGGGGGGGGTTATCCATGATAGATAACAGTTTGTTCAGTGACCTTTCCACCACAGCTTCAAATGTCTCCTGTTTCCAGCCAATAATGGAGCCAGCCTTCCTGATCACTTTGTTCAGTCTGTGTGTGTCTCTGGCTCCGATGCTGCTGCCCCAGCAGATGGCGAGGAGAAGAGACCGCCGACCACAACAGACTGGTAGAACATCTCCAACATTCTGCTGCACACGTTGAAGGATCTCAGCTTCCTCAGGAAATAGAGTCTGCTCTTCCCCTTCTTGTAAACAGCAGTGCTGTTGATTTTCCAGTTCAGCCTGTTGTCGATGTTGACACCCAGGTATCTATACTCCTCAACCATGTCCACCCAGAATGCAAAGGGGGCTGCGGAGCCGTTCCCTTCCTGCTGAAGTCAATCACCATCTCTCTGGTCTTATCCACATTCAGCAGCAGGCCACTCCACAAAGTTGTCCACCAGCACTCTGTACTCTCCCTCCTGTCCATCCCTTATACACCCAACAACTGCAGAGTCATCAGAAAACTGCTGGAGGTGACATGACTCTGAGTTGGACTGGAAGTCTGTGGTGTAGAAGGTGAACAGGAAAGGGGACAGCACAGTCCCCTGTGGAGCCCCTGTACCACTCACCACCACATCAGACAGAACACGGCCCAGACGGACAAACTGTGGTCTGTCTGTCAGGTAGTCAGTGACCCAGGAGACTGTGGACACACCGACACCCATCAGCTGCAGCTTCTCACCCAGTAGCAGTGGCTGGATGGTGTTGAATGTGCTGGAGAAATCAAAGAATGTGATTCTCACGGCGCCTCCACCGCCATCCACGTGCAAATGAGCTCGCTGCAGAAGATAGATGACAGCATCGTCCACTCCCAGACGAGATGGTAGGCAAACTGTAGGGGGGTCCAGAGGGTTGCTTGAAGTGTCAGTGGGGGGAGATGAAGTGGTACTGTACGCATCCTTGGCATTTCCATACAGGAGTTTTATTGTCTCTTGTGGGGCAGTTAATATATTGTTGAAAGTCCAGGAGGGATTCATCCAGTGAAACATGATTATGATGATGATGGAATGTAAACAACAATCACTATGGCGGACGTAAGCTCCTGTGGGAAACCCTACAGCCTGCAGTTCAGTGTCCGGGCTACAGAAACGTTCCTTCATATTCACATGTCCTGGGTTGCACCACTTTTCAATCACATACAGTGCAACCCCCCTCCTTTCTTCTTACCGCTTCTTCTTCTTCTTGTTTCTTTGATCTCCTTCCTCTTGGTATGTTGAACTCTAGTAGAGTTCAAAAGGGGGAATTGTGGAAAATAATACATCTACTTCAGCCTTATTGATTGTTGCTCTCACACAAGTTGCATGCACACCTATCTCTTTTCTTTATTTGTAACAGGATGTAACAACAGGGCCTGCGCTCAATGAGTTATCAGGGAGGAAGCCTAGCTGTATAGATTAGGAGAATAAACTGCCTGCTACAGAGAAGCAGAACAATGGGCATTGTCTATACATTGGGGACTGGTTTGAACTAGGTTAACGAATATATTGATCCTATAGACACGAGCCTCATCATGAGGTGTTATACAATGATGGGCGTAACCTTTAATGTATGTGTGTGTGCCTGAATCTCAATAAAAGAGGCTGAAAGAGGGAGAGAAATAGGACACACATGGTCAGTGCAGGCTGCGGAGTCTGTAGTGTGTCCTCCTTCAGCTGAAGCCTATTGTTTGATCAAACTTACTGTGTCTGTGAAGTTATTACTATGTATTACAGAGAAGTCCTCGCCTGGGAGTGCACCTTGGAAGCACAACACCACCCAAACTGTCAGAAAGCCAGGTACCGCCACGCCATGGTCCGGGATGTGCGAATGCAACCATGTCTCGGTAAAACACAGTATGCTGCACTCGCGGAACTCCCTCTGTGTTTTAATGAGCGCCGCCAGTTTGTCCGTACATTCCCCATAATGATCGCTGGGACGGCAGGCTTATGTGGCTTATGTTTCCTTTTTTGCCTTGCATTTTAATCCACCTCTGCAACCCCGGCGTCTTCTCTGTAGTTCCTTCTGGATTTCAGGCTTGGCCCCCGGCAGCAGTACAGGTCGGCACAGCGCTATCAGCTGATTGCGCGTGTAAACAATCCCAAAGTTAGCAGAAGCCATCTCAACAGAGATGTTCTTAATGACCATAAAAAAGAGCTGAACTTGAAGACCATACATTGACTAAAAACACACAAAATACACACACACATCAAGAGCTGTTGCAACAGGCTACTGCATGACACAGCGCCATCATGTGAATGATATGAATGAATAATATGGCACCATGTCTATGTCCTGGCCCTTAATGATACTACAGAGGACATTGGAATGATGTCTGACATCGATGGACATATCATTAGTTTTTGTAATGTTTAGATGAAGGAAAGCATTCTCACACCAGGCAAAAAAATCATCAATCACTGGGCCGTGGTCATTTTCATGTGCACTGAGAAGGCTAACAATAACTGAGTCGTCTGCAAACGATCTGCCGACGACAACAACGCAAAAATCTGTCGATCAGCGGAACAGAATGCCCGGGGGGGGGGGGGGGGGGGGGGGGGGATTATGGTCTGGTTCCCCGACGGAACATACAACTTTCTGTTACTGCCGTTAGCATCGTCATCAACCGGCGCTGGAGTTTGGGCTGGCTTTTCTGTGGTGTTTTGTAAAGGTATTTTAAGTACGAGCCGAGAGACAAGTATAACTGCTATCCTTCAACTTTATTATTCTCCTTCTTCTACATGCATAACATTCACTTGTATAACGTCCTGCAGACTCTAGCGCCCCTAGTGTTCACCTACAGCATTAACAGCATTAACAGGACACAACAGGTTCAGATTGCTGTAAGTTTATAAGAGTGGCTGGCTGCTGGCTAACTGTGGATGTGTTGTGTCCCTGGGGCTGTTGGCTGCTCTCGTCCCGACTGAACCAGTCCCTTAGCGGTGGGGAGTGAGGCAGAAAAAACAGGGTGGGATAGCCGGCTAAATTAGAATTAGATTTGTCTTCTATTGATACAGCTAACTAACGTTAGCTGGCGAACGTAATCGTGGGTTAGCCCAGTGCTGTTTAACAGCAACTTTACCTTGATCAAAACAATTAGACTTAAAATAACCTCTTGAACGATGTTGCAACCTTACAACATTCCCCACTGAGCATTAGCATGAGCTAACGCTAACGTTACTTGTCACATTACGTTAAGCTGGATCAATCAATATTGAAATGTATCAATAAATAATATCTCTGCTGTATTACTGTGTTGCTAGTGGCAAGTAATCAATGACAAAATGATGCTGTGTGGCAGAAAGCTGTATTACCGTTACTGAGTGTTATTCTTTCTGTGAGATTGTATGATTTACGGTTACTATCACGTATCATCTGAAACGGACAGTGTCATTAAAATAAAATAACAGATTTCTCTGGGTTTGAACGTAAGGATACTGTAAGTACACAACTCCACAAAATATATAACATAGGTATAGTCATTTTTAGACATATTAATGCAGAAATGTTTCCCTCATTCACTTGTTGAGTGCCACCTTGCGGAGCCATGAAGTAGCCCCACTGGGAGCAGGGAAATATATTTACAGCGCTTTATTTCACGATGCTCGTATCGCTCGTATCGTATATTGCCATATCAATATTTTGTCCCATCCCTAGTCCTATGGAGGATATATTTGTTCATAATTCAAATTGAAAGTCCAAAGAGAAAACAAAGCAAGATCAAATTAAAAATATTATTTTACTACGCTACCAGGAAAAATCATGACATAATTGAAATTCAAAAAGAAAAAGGAAAGTAAAAAAGCAAGGTTGAAATGTAAAATGATAATTTGAAAGTGAAAAGTGCAATGCAAAAAGTCAAATTTAAAATGCAAAGCTCAAATATAAATGCTAAAACTGAAATCTTTGAAATCTTTTATTGATTGAAAATTGCAATGGAAATAAGAAAAGAGAAACATGAAATATGAAACTCGAAATGTGAAATGTAAAAGCTTAAATTTTGTGGATCTGGAGAAGGCATATGACCAGGTTCCCCGGGAGACATTGTGGGAGGTGCTGCGGGAGTATGGAGTGAGGGGGTCCCTTCTCAGGGCCATCCAATCTCTGTATGACCAAAGCGAGAGCTGTGTCCGGGTTCTCGGCAGTAAGTCGGACGCGTTCCAGGTGAGGGTTGGCCTCCGCCAGGGCTGCGCTTTGTCACCAATCCTGTTCGTAGTATTTATGGACAGGATATTGAGGCGTAGTCGTGGTAGGGAGGGGTTGCAGTTCGGTGGGCTGGGGATCTCATCGCTGCTCTTTGCAGATGATGTGGTCCTGATGGCATCATCGGCCTGTGACCTTCAGCACTCACTGGATCGGTTTGCAGCCGAGTGTGAAGCGGCTGGGATGAGGATCAGCACCTCTAAATCTGAGGCCATGGTTCTCAGCAGGAAACCGATGGAGTGCCTTCTCCAGGTAGGGAATGAGTCCTTACCCCAAGTGAAGGAGTTTAAATACCTGGGGGTCTTGTTCGCGAGTGAGGGGACAATGGAGCGGGAGATTGGTCGGAGAATCGGCGCAGCGGGGGCGGTATTACATTCAGTTTATCACACCGTTGTGACGAAAAGAGAGCTGAGCCAGAAGACAAAGCTCTCGATCTACCGGTCAGTTTTCGTTCCTACCCTCACCTATGGTCATGAAGGCTGGGTCATGACCGAAAGAACGAGATCCAGGGTACAAGCGGCCGAAATGGGTTTCCTCAGGAGGGGGGCTGGCGTCTCCCTTAGAGATAGGGTGAGAAGCTCAGTCATCCGTGAGGAGCTCGGAGTAGAGTCGCTGCTCCTTCACGTCGAAAGGAGCCAGTTGAGGTGGTTCGGGCATCTGGTAAGGATGCCCCCTGGGCGCCTCCCTAGGGAGGTGTTCCAGGCACGTCCAGCTGGGAGGAGGCCTCGGGGAAGACCCAGGACTAGGTGGAGAGATTACATCTCCAACCTGGCCTGGGAACGCCTCGGGATCCCCCAGTCAGAGCTGGTTAATGTGGCTCGGGAAAGGGAAGTTTGGGGTCCCCTGCTGGAGCTGCTCCCCCCGCGACCCGACCACGGATAAGCGGACGACGATGGATGGATGGCTGGATGGATGGATGGATAGTTGGGAAAGCTTAAATGGAAATACTTAAATTAAAATCTCAAATAGAAAAAAGAAATTATTTTATTTTAGCCTTTGCACTTTATAATTTTTAATTTTCAATTTGAAATGTTATCTATCTATAAATTGCAGGAACGTCTGTCTGTCTGTGTGGGTGTTAAGCGCATATCTCTCAAACCGTTAGTCCGATGGATTCCAAACTTGACAGGTATCTTGCTACAGGCACGAGTAAGTGCAGTGCCAGTTTTGACGTTGTATGGATTAGAAATGAGATATTGTTGAATGTATAGGTAAAAGAAGCACACATTGGCTTTTGCCGCTCTAGCCGCTGGCCACTCCCCCTCTCACACTGAGGACCAGAGACAGAGAGCAGCAGAGCTTTGGCAGCTAATGTGGCATACACCTCAGACCCACAAAAATGAGCAATTTTCGAATAAAACCCCCTACTTCACCGTTAACAGTCAAGCCACTAAACCTGTATGGAAATGAACACCTCTGCTGAAATGTTAAATACGTTAAAGATCATACAACATGAGATAACACCGTCTCTCTCTCTGTCACTCTCTCTCTCACTCTCTCTCTCTCTCTCTCTCTGCGCACACGCATGGTCTGGTGGTTGATAAACGCAGATATGTGCTGATTAGCTCTCATAACGGGTCAGGTGGGCAGCACCATGACGCTAATGTCTGATTACTCCACATTTTCATTGTGATATTTTGTGATTACATTCTGAATCTGCAACGTTCTCTGTCAGGTAAATCTGTTAGTAGTACCGCCTCGGGCTTGGACCCCTCATACGACACCGTGTCTCTCTCTCTTTAGCTCTCTCTCTCTCTCTCTCTCTCTCTCTGTACACACACACACACACACACATATACACACACACACACAAACGGTCCGGTTCTGGTGGTGATTAACACAGATATGTGCTGTATATGTGTGTGTGTGTGTGTGTGTGTGGCTGTGTGTGTGGGTGTGTGTGTGTGTACAGAGAGAGAGAGAGAGAGAGAGAGAGAGCTAAAGAGATATCTCTCGAACCGTTAGTCCGATTGATTTCAAACTTGACAGGTGTCTTGCTACGGGCACGAGTAAGTGCCAAGTTTGACATTGTTTGGATTAGAAATGCAAAATATATCGTTACATATATCCTCTCACACTGCACAACGCAGGACCAGAGACAGCATGTGGTTGTTGTTACATGTTCCGTCCACTAGAGGGACTTCCAACATTAGCCTGGCCTTGAGGGGACCTGCACGCTACTTTGTTGACATTATTTTTCACCACGAGCACACAGCGACAAACACAAATCAACAGAGAACTCTGTAATGAAACATTATCTAACAAATGTCAGTAACAAACGATGCTAACAGCATTAATAACTAAGCCAAACCGCGCTGTCACTACTATTTTAGTGATTTATAAGCAACTTGCAGATTGTCATGTTACTGAGAATACAGCTATTAGATGGTAATATATGAAGTCAAAGCTATCTCTGACAACTGTAGGACAGCTAACAAACTTTAGCTTTCTCCATGAAGCTCCCAGCTAAGCTAACGTTACTATACCTTGCGAAGCAGTTAGCACAATTACATCATGTTAGAAAGCACAGCCGTAACGATTAGATATAAACTAGCTAGGTAAGTTACATGTAGCATGTAGGCTATGCAGGCTTAACAAGGTCAACTCTCCTCTTACCGATCGTGACGGCAAATCCCCATCTTTCCAGTGTAAGCCATCTTTTTTTTCATCATTGAAACAACCAAGTTAGCTGTTTATGTGTTCTACTTTGTTGTGGTTAACATTGTTTTATCGGTCGTTAACTGGATAGTAGTCAACAAGTCAAACATTTACAACCCCAAATCAGAAAAAGTTGACAGTATGAAAAACACAAATAAAAAAGAAAGTAGTGATTTCTAAATGTACTTTGACGTATTTAATTGCAGACAATGTGAACACAAAATATTTCATGTTTTGTCTGGTCAACTTAATTTCATTTGTAAATATACATCCTTTCCTGTCATTCAGACCTGCAACACATTCCAAAAAAGGTTGGGACAGGAGCAATTTAGGGCTAGTAATCAGGTAAATTGGTTAAATAATGATGTGATTTGAAACAGGTGATGTCAACAGGTGATTGTAATTATGATTTGGTACAAAAGCAGCATCCAAGAAAGGTCTAGTCCTTTAGGAGAAAAGATGGGCCGAGGATCGCCAGTTTGCCAACAAATACGTGAGAAAATTATTGAAATGTTTAAAAACAATGTTCCTCAAAGAAAGATAGGAAGACATTTGTTTATTTCACCTTCAACAGTGCATAACATAATTAAAAGATTCAAGGAATGAGGAATTTCTGTGCGTAAAGGACAAGGGCGCAAGCCTAAGCTGAACAACCGTGATCTCCGATCCCTCAGGCGGCACTGCATCAAGAATCGTCATTCATCTATAAGCGATATCACCACATGGGCTCAGGACTACTTTGGCAAACCTTTGTCAAGTACCACAATACGTAGTTACAGCCACAAATGCCAGTTAAAACTGTACTGTGCCAAAAGGAAGCCCTATGTTAACAGTGTCCAGAAGCGCCGTCGACTTCTCTGGGCTCGGAGGCATCTGGGATGGACCATCACACAGTGGAAACGTGTACTGTGGTCAGATGAATCAGTATTTCAGGTATTGTTTTGGGAGAAATGGACGACGTGTGCTCCGGACCGAAGAAGAAAAGGATCATCCAGACTGTTACCAGCAACAAGTCCAAAAGCCAGGGTCAGTCATGGTATGGGGTTGTGTCAGTGCTCTTGGCAAAGGTAACTTGCACTTCTGTGATGGCACCATTAATGCTGAAAAGTACATAGAGATTTTGGAGCACAATATGCTGCCTTCAAGAAGACATCTTTTCCAGGGACGTCCATGCATATTTCAACAAGATAATGCAAAACCACATTCTGCACACATTACAAAGTCCAGGCTGCGGAGGAAGAGGATACGGGTACTTGACTGGCCTGCCTGCAGTCCCGACCTGTCTCCAATACAGAATGTGTGGCGCATTTTGAAGCGCAAAATGCGACAACGAAGACCCCGTACTGTTGCCCACCTTAAGACTTGTTTGCAGCAAGAATGGGACAAAATTCCACCTGAAACACTTCATCACTTGGTGTCTTCAGTCCCTAAACGTCTTTTAAGTGTTGTGAAAAGGAATGGCAACATTACAAAGTGGTAAATGCTTTACTGTTCCAACTTTTTTTTAAATGTGTTGCTAGAACCAAATTAGGAATTTTGTTTTTTTGCAAAAAAAACTAACAATAAAAATCATGAGGAACATATTAAATTATGTGCTGTTGTATTGTCAAAGTCAAAGTACATTTAGAAATCATTACTTTCTTTTTTTATTTGTGTTTTCCATACTGTCCCAACTTTTTCTGATTTGGGGTTGTACTATTAGGCCATATGTCTTGCGCTTAATGTTATTGTTTCATCGTTACGAAGTTCAGTAGATTCATTGCTGGATAGTAGCAATGAAAAGCGCCTGATCTCAATGCTAAAACTGGCTATTATGCCTACAATCTGTTCTATGAAAAGGTTTGCAGTTAAAATTTTTAGTGTTGAATGCTGTAGCTCCTGAAACCATGTTGTCATATTACAACCTGTTTTCAATAGCCAAATGAGCTATTACTGTTATCGTTCATGATCACTGTCTTCCATCTCTGTGGCTGTGCATTGATGTGCATAAATTATTCTAATTGAAATTAACTATTAACTATGAACAGCAGACAAATTAATCAAATTCATACTACATTTCTGGGCATCTGATCTTTTGCACACCTGTTACACAACCTTTGCTGATGCTAACATGCCGAAAGACAGTTGTACCAACAGAGAGAGGATACGCAAGGCAATGCATCATGCACGTAATGCTCAGTCAGTCGAAGCCCGAGATGCTCGGCTGGCAAGTAAAGCTGCACGGCAGAAAAGGCGGCGTGATGCTGAGGAAGAGGATGAACGGCATGCTCGGCTGGCAAGTAACGCTGCACGGCAGAAAAGGTGCAGTGGCGCTGACAAGCGACGCTGCTCACCATGCTAACTTGAGAGGTGAAGAAACACCTGAGATGCGAGCGGATTGCCAGATGCATGACTGCATGAGGCTGAGACCACTCAGCAGCAAGAGGAACGAGAAGGAAGGGATGCCACATGCCATCAAAAGATGCGTCTCGCCCATCTGGAAAAGGCACGAAAAGACAATCGCAACCTTGCTCGGTGTGACGATACAGACTTCATCCAACAAGAACTTCATGGTGATTGTAGGCACATACTGAGCAAGACCTCACTGTTTGAATGTCCTACATGTTTACATTGTGGTGCCTATGTATGGAAAGAGGAGAGAAAAGGATTCTGCTGTAACTCCGGTAAGATTAACCTTACATATAACGCCACAAATCCCAAGCCTGGCTCAATCCCACCACAACCTCCAGATGCTATTAAGGACCTTTTCCTTAATCAACGTTTTATGAAGCAAGCAAAACAATATAACAATGCGCTGGCAATGGCAAGTATTGGTATTGAAGAGGTAGCTATGCCTGGCTTCAACCCAGGTGTGCATATACAAGGCAAAGTTTATCATTACATTGCCAGCCCTCTTCCTGAACAAGGTCACACACCACTTTTTGCTCAGATCTATTTCCACGATCCTGCTCATGAGCTGGAAAACCGCCGAGCCCATGCCTCAAACAGTGATCTAAATGAAGATTTTTTACTGAGGACGCAAGGCAGGCTATTCACATGTGCAATCCTTACGTGCAACAGTTTACGTCAGCCATTGAGTATGTGACCCAAAATGACTATGCCAATGAACTGAAAATTGTCCTTACTGCTCGCACACGTCATGACCTTCATCGTGGCACTGTGAATTTTCCATCACTGAATAGTGACATGGCTGTCATTGCTCCAGGAGCAACAACTACACAGCAGTTTGGGAAGCTGGCTGTCACTCTTCACCTCAAAGGAGGAACACTTCAGACAATCAATGCCATGCATCCAGCATATGACCCATTGTCATATGTGCTTATTCTGCCTCAGGGTTCCCAAGGATACCACACTGAGCTGTCAGGTATCACACCAACATGCTTCTACTGTTACCATCTTCAAGTGCGTGACATTGCTCAACACTTCAATTAACTGCTTCGTGGTGGGAGACTGACACAGCAATACGTATGTGACATGATGGCAAAAATTGAGTCACACCGCCTCAACTGAATCCGCCACAACCAGAAGTCTATCAAGGCTGAAAAGTATAAAATCATTGTAGATGCCCTGAATAGTGACACTGAGATCATTCCTGGATGCCCACATGGTACGCCAAGGAGTTCCAAGATGCCATGGCCTTGGTACGAATCAAATGAAAACCTGACTTCTTCCTCACCTTCACTTGCAACCCGAACTGGCCTGAGATCACAGGATCACTTTTTGAGGGTCAATAGACCAATCAGACACCAGATATCATTGCTCGAGTATTTCACATGAAGGTGGAAGCACTCCTCACAGACCTCCTCAAGCGTGACATGTTGGGACACATTGCTGCATATGTGATCGTGAAGGAAACACAAAAGAAGCATCTTCCACATATACACATGCTCATGACCATGGTAGCCCGTGACAAACCCAGGACCGCCACAGATGACCGTGTGGTGTCTGCAGAGATTCCTGATAAAAACACAAATATGGAACTACATTGCATTGTAACATCACACATGATTCACGGTCCATGTGGACAATGGAACAGTGCCAGTCCCTGCATGGTAGACAAAAAGTGCACCAAAGACTATCCCAAACAATTGAGACAGAACACAAGCTTTTCAGACAACTCCTACCCACTGTACCGAAGACGAACAGTAGGAGCACCTGGTTCTCCCATCATCAAGACCATCAGAGGTGGCATCAATGCACCTGTCAATAATACATGGGGTTGTACCATACAATCCGTACATCCTGCTCCCATACAATGCGCATATTAACGTTGAAATTGTGTGTGCTGTCTCCAGTGTCAAATACCTGTATAAATATTTGGAGAAGGGACCTGATCAATGCATGGTGAGACTGGATGTGCCTGATGATGAGACTTGTGAGATACTATGATGTGATGAGGTGACACGTTATGAGTTAGGGCATTACATCACTGCATCTGAGGGATACTGGCGCATATATGACTTCCCCATTCAGCAGAAACAGCCGCCAGTAAAGATGCTTGCAATTCATCAGAGGATGAACAGGTCATCATGTTCAATGATGAAGGCACAGCCCAGAACCTGTTGGACTCAGGGCCACCTTCCACCACACTGACCACCTTTTTTGAAGCAATGTCTCTTCATCCACACATGCGACACATTGTGTACCCAGATGTTTCAACACTTCACATACACACGGAAGAAATTTCCATTGCAGAAAAAAAGACTGAGTTCTCACGATGACCGCATGGCTGACACCGTTGGATGAATTCCAATGATTGCCTTCAACCCTCACACTGCTGAGCTATTGTATCTCTGAATCCTTTTGTACCGCGTGCCAGGGCCAACATGCTTCAAAGACCTCCGACGAGTTGGAAATGTAGTCATGGACACCTATCTGGCAGCTTGCATTGCGCATGGCATTGTTGACAATGAACAAGAAGTAGATTATGTTATGGAGGAGGCTGCAAATGTGACATTTGGCTCAGCACTGCGTGAGGTATTCGCCACCATGCTAATGTTTGTTCTTAGAGGGGAACACTTGCAGTTCTGGGAAAGGCACAAGCCTGTGCTGTGTGAAGATTTCATGCACAGGGCCAATGTGAATGAGCCAGATGACTATATTGTGACTCAAGTGCTACTTGACCTTAAGGACCATGTTGAAAGACATGGTTTTACTTTAGATGGGAACTTTGGCCTCCCTGAGCCTGATCGACTTCAAGTCCAGAGTCAAATTCCCCGCATCATCCAGCATGAGACTGAGCACAACATAGAGAAACTTCAAACTATCATTACTGACACAGAAAACAACCTAAATGACAAACAGCAAAAAGTTGTTGAAACAGTGATGGAAAGTGTGGAACAGGGACTTGGAAAATGATATCCCTTGATAACGAACATTCATATTGTGCCACATCCTTAACAAAGTGCGTGCACAGGGCAAAGTAGCTCTTGCAACAGCTGCAAGTGGCATTGCAGCTACCCTACTGCCAAAAGGCACAACCTTTCACAGTAGGACAAAATGTCCTCTCATTCTCACCGACGAGTCCACTTGCAGTATAAGTGAACATGACAGCACTGCAACACTTCTTCTTAGAACGGTTGTGGATGAAGTGTCAATGATGGATCGCCGTGCATTAGAAGCAGCAAATCGTACATCCCAGTGGCTCAGAGGTTCAGACAAGCCATTTGGTGGTATCACAATGGTTTTCAGCGGTGACTGGAGGCAAATATTTACCGTTGTCCCACATGGTAGCCGAACCCAGATTATAGGGAGGTGTTTCAAGAGCTCACACCTATGGAAACATGTTGAAATTATTCATCTAACAGAAAACATGAGGATCACTCAAGCTGCTGGTGTCAACCGGTGTGACAGTTACTGAGGCATCATGTCACTCTCTAACGGAGCCAACTCCCTTTATTTCTTCCCCTCAATAACCCCCAAACCTACTGTGCCCTCTTCTGCCGTACGAACACCAGTTGACCGTTATCGGGGCGGATGTTTTGGTCTGTGCTAAAAGGAGTTAATTTCTGACGCTTCCCTGATTTTTTAGAATTAGTGATTAGTTTTATTACTATTATTTATATATATATATATATATATATATATATATATATATATATATATATTTTACATTAATTAACAATAACAATAATAATCAACAACAACAGTCACTCAATTCAACCAGCAATACATTAAACAAGTTTTTTAATTGAAATTAATTAATTATTATCATAATGTTATTACCCTATTACTAATCAGTCCCCAACTCACTGGCTCTTGTCCCCCTGTATATGAAAAGCACTGCCAGAGGGGATCTTTACGTCCAATGATTTTTCTTTAGTACTCACAGTCTTGGCCGTTCCTCCCAGGATCACTGGAGGTCCCTTCCTTCCAAAGGACAGCCGCTAGCCCTCCTGGTTGCCCAAAACTGAGAGAGGCGGATGCTTAGCAGCTCTGACCAGGCCGAGCAGATAGGGATCACTCACACTGGGAGATAACAGGAGGTCTGCGTAGTCCAGTCGGTCCCCGCCGGGCTGCAACTCGCCCGAGCGGTTAAAGTGAAGTCTCTCACTTCCCCCTGAAGGGAGTGACTGTTTCACCAACTTAACAGTGACTAATAGAGAAACGTGGCGCTTGCAAAAAAGTTTTGTCTCCTTAGTTCAGAACGAACATACTGTGCCCAACCAACTCTGAAGTTGACAAAGTGAATGAATACATGACAAATAATTTTCCAGGAGAAGAGCAAGTTTGCAGCAGTGTGGACACTGCAGAATCTGAGGGTGACCGTATGTACCCAACTGAGTTTATAAATACCCTCTGCCCATCTGGTATGCCTCCCCATCGCATCACTTTAAAGGTGGGAATGGTGATCATGCTACTTGGAAACTTCGACCAACAAAATGGACACTGCAATGGATCAAGATACATCATTGAACAAATCCTACCTCATCTTTTGGTTACGACTTCTGTGATCGGTGTCAATGCTGGACGCACATTACTCATTCCACGCATCATCCTCATCCCATCTGACAACGTATTTCCATTCACCCTGCGACGTAAGCAGTTTCCAGTGTCAGTATCAGTATTTTCTTTCTACCATGCACAAATAAAAATGTCACTGAACTTTTGCTGTGTAATTGTAACAATGAGCACTCAAACACACCAAACCAACAATTACTAAAAACACACACAAAAACAGATTATCCACGGGCACTGCACTAGTCTTTTTAATTTGGCAATTACCCTTTGACATTTTAAGATTCACCTTTTCCATTTCGATTTAGCATTTGGCTTTTCCATTTGGAAAGATGTAAATGAAGAGGCATGGCCCAAAGGGTGGTTTTTCAATTTTCAAATTATCATTTTACATTTCAACTTTGCTTTTTCAATATTTTTAATTTGATCTCACTTAGTTTTCTCTTTGGACTTTCAATTTTAATTATGAATAAATATATCCTCCATACTAGTCTTCACAAGATGGTGCCCCCGTACCAAAACAAGAACTTCACATTCTACACATTCATTCAACAACATGCGTTTACTTAGTTCTTTCAATCAACAGAGTAGTATACAGAACTTCCAAGAAGCAATACAACAAGTAACGGTAGCCTACAGTAGGTCTAAAAGGACAACTGAAATTTGTAACGTTGAGTGGTACAGTCTAAAGGTTGGAGTGGTTGAAGTCACTCAAAACAAAAAAAGGCTGTTTTTCGGGTGTATAATCTGTTGTTTTGCTAATGGAAGAATGCAGCATATATGTTGAAGTCACAACAGTCTATGTAAAGTCTATTGGCAAAGATCTACGGCATTAGATATTCCAGGTTAGCACAGCAATGACTCTTGATTGTAGCAGTGTCTGTGCACCAAGCTTTCTCAATTGCATTCTTTAATTGCATTTTTTTGGCCAGTGACCATAGTAATAAGAGATTAGGAGTTAGCTTTAGCCTAGCAGAGCTTGGTTGGTAATCCTTGTTGTCTTGGCAATTTCTGCTAAGGAGCCAGAGATATAAAAAAAAGAAAAACGTTCACAGGATCGGACAATCCAATGATCAAAAGTTCCTGTATGTTATACGATACGGAATAAACCAGTTTAATCCTTTCTGACATTTTTCAGATTTTCTAACCTCATTCTATTTTCTCCAGCAGGTTTGTGTTGATCAAGCATGGATCTCACCATCGTCCTTCTGGGAAACTCAGGAGTCGGTAAAAGTGCTTCAGGAAACACCATCCTGGGACGAACAGGTTTTGTGTCAAAAGGATCCTTCAAATCAGTGATAACAGAAATCTCTAAACAAACTGAAACTGTGTTTGGGAAACGGATCTTGGTGATTGACACTCCAGGAATAATTGGATCTGAAAGGGAGATTCAGACCCTGTGCCAGGACCTCCTGCAGTCCTCCAGACCTTGTCTGTTCCTGGTGGTGATAAAAATAGATTGATTTACCATTGAACAGAAGAACGCTGTGTACAAAGCTCTTGAAGCCATTGGAGTTGATGACTGCAACAACTGTTACCTGCTCTTCACAGGAGGAGATGACCTACACAACATGTCACTGGATGATTTCATCAACGATGATCCAGAAGGTCCACTTCAACCAGTTGTTGAAAGTTTTGAAGGGAGACATCATGTGTTCAACAATGATAATGGAGGACAGGAACAAGTCAGAGAGCTGCTGGAGAAGTCAGGTCACCTCAGAAACCGTGAGTAATGATCTCAAATCACAGACTAAAAATGATAGACATGGCATTCGTGACTTCACCCATTGGTTTGTGGACCACAAATCAGCCGGTAGAGGGACTAAATAATAAAGCAAAGAACTAATTAATATGCAACTTGATTGGTCCATATGTGGGTGTGGCAACATGTTCTTCTGCAGAGCTTTATTGCAAACAGTCAGTAGTCAGTAGTACTAAAAACATTTTTAATTATATATTTCTTTAGTTTTTTATCTCTATGTTTATTTTCTTCTGTTGATGATTTGGGGGACGAAATGAGGATTGTGCTCCGTGGTCTCCCTGGACATAGAAAGAGCTCATCAGGAAACACCGTCCTGGGATCAGAATGGTTTAAGTCAGAGTGTGGCTTTGATCCAGTCACTACTGTGACCATCTCTAAGTCAGCCAGAGTGGAGGGTCGCCAGATCAAAGTGGTCGATACTCCAGGATTCACTGGAAAGGTTCTGTCTCCCAGAAAGCTGTTTGAAGAGATCATGAAGGCAGTAGAAAGGGCCCGTCCAGGTCCACATGCCTTCATCGTTGTGGTAAAGATTGACAGGATCTCTGATGCAGACATCAAAGTGTTAAAGATGCTGCAAAAACTGTTCAGCAAAGATGCTCCCAAACATACAATGGTCCTTTTCACTCATGGAGACAAACTCAAAGGAAAGTCCATTGATGGTTTGATCCAGTCCAACAGACATGTGTCTAACCTGGTCTCCAGGTGTGGTGGTAGATACTGTGTGTTTGACAACACAACGAGAGGAAACAGGGTGCAGGTTAGAGACCTTCTGGATAAAATAGATGAGATGGTAACAGCTAATGGTGGAGAGCACTACACGTCTGAGATGTTCTACGATGCTCAAACCTGGTCAGTGAAAATTGCCATAAAATGGCGCAAAATCGGTGAGTGGTTCACACGAAAGCTCAGGGATATTGATGCACATCGCGATGGGTATACTAATCTCAATTAAATGGGTTAGTTAATTTTGGATAGTGGTGATGGAGAGGAGGCAGAGGCTAAACCTGGAGGCAAGTTTATATAGAACACAATATGTTTAAGTTTCTGAGAAATAATTCAATAACATGTAAAACATGTTTAAGGAGGGTGCAGAGACCCAGAATACATACAGCTTCACATATTCCCTACCCAGTCCAGTGTACAAAGCAGACAAATACTTTAAGGAAATAAGGGACTGATTGGGAATGTTTGAGCACAAGTGTTATGTGCTTTAATGGACTTTTAGTGATCCAACAAAAGACCAATTTCACAGAATGTCTGTGTGCCACTCTGAGGTCCACAGAAGAGCAGAGAGGCTCCAGAAAGTTTCTCTGAGTCCGATAACAAGTAAATATCTCAACGCCTCAACTCCCTCTTTTAAATTTACTGTGTGTGTGTGTGTATGAACCTTTGACCTGAAGTCAGTGAATTGTGTATTTTAATTTAATGTATGAATTCACATCTGGGTGTGTGTAATGCTTAAACTTCCAGCCTGATGACTGATCATTATTTGTAGTTATTAGGTGTCCAAGCACACGGGGGCTGGGAGCCAATGGACCTTAAAAAACGTCATCAAAATATTTTTTATTGGTAAAAAAATGCCCAAATTACCGAAAACATTTTTTGTGGCTGACGACCAAAACATCAACTTTGCATATCTCATCCAAATTAAATGCTATCGAAAATGCTAATGAAAACGATTCTTGTTTGGCATGACACATGAAACATTGGCCATTTGGGGGCTACAGATATGAAAATCTCATCAAGAGCTCATCCGAATTTTATGAAATTTGGAGGGTACCATCTAGGATCACTCCTGAGGCCACACCTACAGTCGTGTACTGATTGGTGGACACACTTTTTGATTCAGCTCTTAAGACTTCAGATTTATAGGGTAGATGTAGAATAGGACATAGACCTCACATACCAGATATGACACTTGTGAACCACAAGGCATGCTGTAAACAAGGTAGATGCATTTTTGGCCTATAACCTTTACATTACATATTGCAAATTTAACTTTACATCCACACAGAATTTTGCTCTGTTTAAAACTGCAAAAATTATGGCAGAACTGATTTTTAGCATGCTCTTTATTTCTATAGTCAGTATTGTTCATTTTCCTGTCCTGAAGATTCTTAGGACTGGCATTGTGTGAGACAGTTCCTCATTTTGCAGTTTGTTCTGATTAGAATTTATGCAGTTTAGCGTTTTCATTTTGTCTATTTAATAATTAATCTCTTTTTTGTTGTAACCATTTATCATTTTTATTGATTACAAAAAAGTCACAAGTTGACTGTTGCTGTCTACTGAAGCCCAGCAGTTTCTTCTGTTTTTAGACATAATCCTACATAAAAATTGTCAAATGTTTTCAATGTGTTTTAAATTATGATTAAAAAAACTTTCAAGAATTAAAACTGAAAGTGCTTTATTGTAATTGAAACTTGAAACTTGTTAACCCTCATGTTGTCTTCTTGTTGTCTAAATGTCTATATTAGAAATATGGGTTTCTTTTTAACAACCTAATTTTGATTACCCAAAAATAACACGGATGATTCCATACAACGTGCTTCGCAAGTACAACAAAAATCTATATATTCATTGAATTTTGTTTTGTTAAATTTTTTTAGCATTTGAAAATACAAATGTTTTGAAACAGTATCGTGACTGAATGATGACATATATCCATCTGTGATTATCCTTTTAATATTAGTCTAACAAAATCATAATTTCTGCTTTTTAACTCAAGAAGTAGGTATAATTTTCTATAAATTAGTTTTTTATTGACCATGAATTCCTAAAATGAATGTAAATCTAGTAACAAGTTGGTGTTAGTGGTATTTATAGGCTACATGGTAGTGAAAAGAAGAGTCAAAAAAAGAGCCAAAAACAGTGAAAAAAGCGCTAAAAAGCGTTAAAAGTGATTTTCAGTTTTGACCCGGGAGGACGGTGCGCGGTCCAATGGAAAACAACACAAGGGTTAACTAACTCGGTTGGGCTAAAACAGTTCCTGCCATTCCTCTCTCCCTCTGAGACTGTGTTGCTGTACAGATTATTTCCTGTCCGGACAGCAGTTAAGACAGACATGTTGGAGCAGTGAACAATAAATATATTTATCTGTCATGATTGTGATTTTTCCTATTTCATTTAGTCAATTCATTCCCTGTGTGTTGCTGTTTCCCTGTTATTTGTTAATGGTTATGTGTTACCCATGTTCATTCTGATTTGTTTTCCAATCATTGTGTTTTCATTCTTCAGTTTCCTGTTTTACTTTGTACTGTCTGTTTCTCTTGTCATGTCTTGTTTTACTTCCTGCCTTGTATTTTCCCGCCCTTTGTGATTGTCTGCCCCGCCCTGATGTTTGTCACCTGTTCATCAGCCTTCATGTCACCTGTCCCTCATTACCTTGTGTAGTTAGTTTCTGTGCTTCCTTTGTTGTCAGATCATTGTTTGTTACCCCCTACATCTATCTGTTACTTGTGTGTTTCTATTTCCTAGTCTTCAGTTAGTGTCAGAGTGTTTTGGAACTCTGTTTACTTGATTGATTGCCTGCCTGCCTGCTTCAGGACTTCATTAGTTCTAAGCAGTCTTATGTAATTATTCTTCTAAAATCTTGCCTCTTCATCTCTGCACTTCACTGAATGTGACAGAATGATCTATCTCAGTTTGAACAGAACACAACACATTTTTTTATCAAGTGGAGGATCTGAATATTTCTAACCTCACTAACTGTAAGTCAGAGTTTCCTCCAGCAGGTGGAGCTGCTGTTGCATGCTGGGATATCTCCAGTGTGTCCTTCTGCAGCCTGAACACCTTCAAGGTAAGTTCCTTTCTTTCAGTCTCAGACGGACCATCTCAGATATCCATCCTCAGTGGGACTACTTCTTTATTTCAGGATTTTACTGGACAGATTTTAAGAGTTTAAACTTTTAAACAGAGAAATACAGACAACTTCTTCAATATCAGATTTTACAACAATATCAACATGTTAACAGCTTCATATGTTAGTTTAATGTAAACACAGTCCAGTTTATAGAGTCTGCACACAGCTAACGCATCAGCTTTACTGCTAACCTCATTCATTCATTCATTCATTCATTCATTCATTCACTGGCATTTGTAGCAAAGCAACCCACTTGACAATCAGTTGGAAATTCAGCGAGAAAAGATAATTGAATTGTTGATAGACCTCCTTCTTGATAGACATACATGCACTAGGAGGAGCGGTGTGTCTGTACCAAAATGGCTACCGCGTCAACACATCACTCCAATAAACAGCATTGACCAATGCGGTATCTACAACAACAATCACTAGCCAGTCAATAAGGGGAACAAAGTAACGTGTCCATGTTACGTTCCATTTAACCTTACTTGTAACAAGAACCTGAAATACTCCTTCGCTTGGGGCAGTAACTCAGTCCTTACCCAGAGGACGCAATCTACCACTTTGCGGCAGAGAAACTGGCCTCAGACCTGTAGGTACATAATATCCTGACTGCTTAAAGGGATACTTCACTGATTTAGCATTCAGCTTTGTATCAATAGATACCCGGTAGTATTTCTGAATGACCGTGCGTCCCTCCCTCATATCCCCCTGAGACAGGAGATATCTGCATTGGGGGGTCTGGAAAAAATCTTCCGATGACATAAAATGACGATTTTTGCGTCATTGGAAGATTTTTGGCCAGAGGCAAAGGACTACAGCCAGTAGTAGGAGCTACTTCCGCATGTTTTCAACCCGCCCATCACCTGGGGTCCGTTTCAGGTAGGAGGTTCAACAAACTCTGAGTCTGAGCCTGATCTCTGAGTTGATTGAGCCTGAGATGGAAACTCTGAGTTTTCGGTTTCACAACAGCTGATTCGAGTTGGTTCAATCAACTCGGAGTAGGTTGACTCAGGGTTACGCGCGTGCACCCAGCACTATAAAAAGACAGCATGAATGGAGCCACGATACTACGATTCACCATGGCAACAAACGCTACCACAAGGTCGGCATACTTCACACCGCTTGAATTGGAAATACTAATGCAGGCATACAGCGAGTATGAGCCCCTATTTCGGAAGAAGAGCAATACAGCTGCTGCAGCAGGAGAGAGAGAAACGGCGTGGGAGAACATTGCTGCTCGGGTCAACGCGTAAGTTCCAATATAGTGTTCACATTTCATATTTATTTTACACAATCATTCTAATTTATAGTTTTCATTAATTCCCAGCTGGGAAATTACATTTTTCACACTGTTTAGTAACACACTACACACAGGCCTGAAATACACGCATATGCTCATATTGAATCACACATATCACATTACTGGTAAAAACGGGTGGAATGGTATTGAACCCATAATCTATTTCTTTTAGGTGCAATCTTGCGGGCGTGAAACGCATGGGGAAGCAGCTGAAAATTAAATACAAGAACATAGTTCAAACAGGTAAGACTTTAGTGTACTAGGCTCCTGGCTGTACCTCCCATTTTAATCACATTTTAAATATGAGAATAAATATTCATTGTAAATTTGAATGTGCTGTAGTTTATCCCCAACTAATGTTCACATACAGAGCTGTCCTCCTACCCATCCTGTTTTGTAAATTAAAAGGGCCCATTTAAATTAACATTTGACTTCTACTCAGCCAACAGAAAGAAGGCAGAGGCCCGCAAAACTGGTGGAGGACCAGCACCCCCACCTCTGACAGAGGCAGAGGAGCTGGCCCTGAGCCAGAACAAAGGAAGGCCAGTGGCTGAAGGAATCCCTGGTGGGAGCTCTTCCTTCGAGCCAGCCACATCCCAGGACACAAGTGCCTTCATAAGATGTAATGGGCTTATATTCATCTTCTGTTATGCCCATATATATTTCTTAGAGATATATTATTCCCCCTTCATGGGTTTGTCATTTGTCCCACCAGATTCTGATGGTGCTCTGTCCCTTGTGGATCCTCATCCCACAGCAGAACTCCTTGAAGCTGTAAGTAGACAACTAAATACTCCAGACATGATGCAGGAAGTTTAAAGTCTAACGAAACAATGCTCATCTTCACAGGAGGAAACTGATGAAGAGGACACGCTGTCAGCTGCTACAGAGACGGATCCAGAGGTAAGATATCACCACCATGGTACTGATAGTTATCTCCACATTCACAATTATTAACACTGCTGTGTGGTGTATATAGTGTGACTGGATTATCTACTTTTTAACAGAACATGGCTGGGCAACAGGAGGAGGGTCCATCAACTTCCACAGCACAGATGAACACAGTGAGATGTGCAACAACTGCCAGAGGTTCATTTTGTGGAAATAATGTTCAACGTTTTAATGCCATGATTTCATGTGTTCCCAGTTGCCTGTGAAGGAACTTTATAGAAGGCATCTAATGACAACCATGCAGAAAACGGACCTAGAAATGGCATTGTTGGGGCGCCAGATTGTAAAGACGGATCTGGAAATTGAAATCCTCAAACACAAGTTAGAGGTGGGTGCATGGTCACAGGTGACTTGTGTGTGTGTTAGTGGAACGATATAAGATAACCTAATTGTTGCTTTTGCGTTTTCAGGAAATAAAGAAGACAAAATGAAATATGAGTTATTCATCTTTATTTGTGTGGTGCGTGTGTTTCATGCAAAGTGATTCCTGCATATCATGTCTCTGAGCACCCTTCCATCCTGGACATCTGCAGGGTGGATGGGGTCCTCATCAGGGTCCTCTATTTGTAGGGCAGGGCGTTGCTCTCCTATAATTGTGGCAATATTATGGAGAACAACACATGCCACAATAATGTCACAGGCCCTCTCGGGGGTTACCCTGAGGTGGTGTAGGCACTGGAACCGAGCTTTCAGCAGGCCTATGGTCATCTCCACCCGGGCTCTAGTCCTGCAGTGGGCCACATTAAAATTGCGTTGGGGCCCTGGCTCCGGGTCAGGGTAAGGGGTGAGCAGAGTGGGCTGGCATGGGTAACCCCTGTCACCCAGCAGAAGGCCTTCAAACTGTCCTGTAATGTATAGTGTATACATTTGAGTGTATTTAAGGAGGGAGACAGGTGAATAATACTGTACAAAGCTTTAGGCTGCTTACCACGTTCCAGGCTGTTGCTCAGGGCAGACTCACGATATATCCGTGAGTCATGCACGGACCCAGGCCATTTGGCCTCCACGTTCGAGATGTGATGTGCAGCATCACAAATGATCTTGACAGTGCAGAGAATGGCAGATGTTACTTGCAGTATTGTGATGCAGTTTTTAACATTTTGTGACAGTTGTCAATTTGCCTGCACATTAATGCTGTGAATGGACTTCCTATTCACATAGTCAGCTTCATTTTCTGACGGCGCAGTGATAGGGATGTGTGTGCCATCAATGCAGCCAATCACATTGGGAAATCCTAACAGAAATTCAAATGACTTGTAGCCTACTATTCTGATCTTGCTGCACCATGTCATTATCTGAAGTATAATTATTGATTATTCATTGTAAGGGTTTACATTATTCACCTGCAATCCTGTGGAACTCTTCTTTAATGGCCCTCACTGGTTTGTGTCCAGGGAACACTACAAAAACGTTTAACAAACGTTTCAGAGCGAGACACACTTTTCTGACGGCTCTGCATACAGTGGCTTTACTGATATGCTCCGCATCACCAATGTTATAAAGAAAACTGCCGTTTGCAAAAAAACGTAATGCGACACACAGAATCTGCTCGGATGTAAGAGCATGTCCACGATGCGTGATGTTAGTGATATGAGGACGGACAAGGTTATGCAAATATCTGATGGACTGTGAAGAAAAACGATACCGCTCAAATAGGTAGTCATCTGGAAATGAAAATACATCTAGTCGGGGCCTCAATAACCTCTCCCGACGTATGTTTAACTCCCTGCGAAGTAATACAGCTTCTTCATCAACGGGATCCTCGACAAAAGGACATGCCATGTTTTGTGGAAAACGTTACCTAACTGATTTAACGAAGCGATCCTACTTTATTCATGCAGATAACTTGCGCTACAATGCGTCCGATACAGGCTGAATGAATGAATGAGGAAATGAAAGCGCGCTGTGTCAGAGGGAGGAGTCTTCAAGAAACTCGAGGTTTCTTGAAGCAAACCTGCTCCCGACCAGGTTAGGTTCATAGGCTCAGTTACCATAGTAACTGACTCTGAGGTTAAGTTATCTCTCTTTCTGAAACGGAAAACTCAGAGTTTCCCTCATCTCAGGCTTAACAAACTCAGAGTTTCCACTAATCCTCCTACCTGAAACGGACCCCTGAAGTGAGCCGATCTCAGCCGGAAAAAAAACGAAATGTCAGCCATCTTGAATCCTCGCTAAACAGGGCTCTGCTCTCTCTTCTCAGCAGCAAACTTTTACAACAATTATGTGCTTTCAAACTACCGCACGTGTACCACCGGGATACATTGGTACAGATCGGAGAATATGCAGGAAACGTTATTACAGACGGAATAATCGGCACCCTACGAGAGCTTCGCCTGCACGGAGACCAGCACGGAGACCAGCACGGAGACCAGCACGGAGACCAGCACGGAGACCAGCGGTCTCGCTCAATGCCCCGAGCTGGGTAGGGGACATCCTCGTCGGCTAGGTGGGAAGCTAACGCTAGCCGGCCACCTGTCCCATCAATCCTGCTTGAAAGTGTCCGTTCATTAAACAACAAACTGGACTACATCCAACTTCAACGATGCTCCCAACGCGAGTTCAGAGACTGTGTTTTGTTCTTGTGGAAACATGGCTGAAGAATGGCAAGGCAAGGCAAGGCAGCTTTATTTGTATAGCACTTTTCAGCAACAGGGCAATTCAAAGTGCTTTACATGAAGACAATTAAAATACAAGAATAAAAGTTACAGTGCAGTATAAGAAATTAAACACAGTTATATAAAAGCAGATAAAATAAGCAACGGAAGTATAAGAAATGGATAGTCATTTAACAAAAGGCAAAATCAAAAAGAAAGGTCTTCAGCCTTGATTTAAAAGAACAGAGTTGCAGCGGACCTGCAATTTTCTGAAAGTTGGTTCCAGATGTGTGGAGCATAGAAACTAAATGCTGCTTCTCCCTGTTTAGTTCTGACCATGGGGATAGAAAGTAGACCTGTCCCAGACCACCTGAGAGGTCTGGGGGGTTCGTAGTTGACTAGCAGGTCAGAAATGTATTTTGGACCTAAACCGTTTAATGATTTATAAACTAGCAGAAGGATTTTGAAATCAACGCTCTGAGGCACAGGAAGCCAGTGTAAAGACTTCAGAACTGGAGTGATGTGATCCACTTTCTTGGTCTGAGTGAGAACTCGAGCAGCAGCGTTCTGAATCAGCTGCAGCTGTCTGATTGATTTTTTAGGGAGACCTGTAAAGACACCGTTAGAGTAGTCCAGTCTACTGAAGATAAAAGCATGGTCAAGTTTTTCCAAGTCCTGCTGAGACATAAGTCCCTTTACCCTTGATATATTCTTAAGGTGGTAATAGGATGACTTTGTAATTGTCTTAATGTGGCTGTTGAAATTCAGGTCTGAGTCCATAATTACACCAAGATTTCTGGCTTTGTCTGTTGTTGTTAACATTGTCGTTTGAAGCTGAGCGCTGACTTTTAATCGTTCCTCTTTTGCTCCAAAAACAACCACCTCAGTTTTTTCTTCATTTAATTTAAGAAAGTTCTGGCACATCCAGTCGTTAATTTGTTCAATGCACTTAGTCAGTGTTTGTATAGGACTATAGTCTCCTGGTGATAAGGTTATGTAAATTTGTGTCGTCCGCATAACTGTGGTAACATATTTTGTTTTCCATAATCTGAGCCAGTGGAAGCATGTAGATGTTAAACAGAAGAGGCCCCAGAACGGAGCCTTGGGGAACTCCGCACGTCATATTTGTATGCTCAGATGTATAATTACCTATAGATACAAAGTAGTCCCTATTCTTTAAATAGGATTTAAACCAGTTTAGGACTGAGCCAGAAAGGCCAACCCAGTTTTCTAATCGGTGGAGTAATATGTCATGGTCGACCGTGTCAAACGCAGCACTGAGATCAAGTAATACTAAGACTGCAGTTTTGCCACTATCTGTGTTTAAGTGGATATCATTAAATACTTTAACAAGAGCTGTCTCAGTGCTGTGGTGTGGTCAAAAACCCGACTGGAAGGCATCAAAACCATTGTTTAGTGACAAGAAAAGGTTGAGTTGTTGAAAAACCACTTTTTCAATGATTTTACTTAAGAATGGAAGGTTAGATATCGGCCTATAGTTGCTCAGTAATGCCGTGTTTAGATTGTTCTTTTTTAAAAGTGGCTTGATGGCTGCAGTTTTCAGGGCCTTTGGGAAGATACCTGAGAGTAGAGACATGTTTACAATCTGTAAAAAAACAGAAGACATACAATTTGAAAAATTTTTGAAAAGGCCTGTTGGTAGAATATCAAGGCAACAGGAGGAGGTTTTCAGATGTTGTATATTCCTTACTTGATATGGAGGCACTGACAGTTAGTCTAATTTTCTGAATTTTGTCTTCGAAAAAGGAGGCAAAATCATTGCAGGCCTTGGTAGATAAAAGTTCAGATGCTACTGGTACTGGAGGGTTTGTTAACCTATCAACAGTAGCAAACAGAGCATGTGAATTATTATTGTTTCTGGCGATAATGTCAGAGAAGAAGGACCGCCTAGCATTCCTCAGTTCCAAATTATAAATGTGAAGTCTGTTTTTATAGGTGTTATAGTGGACCTGGAGATTAGTTTTTCGCCACCTGCGTTCAGCTTTTCGACACTCTGTTTTTTTCTGTTCTTACCCGTATGACATTTCTCCATGGAGATCTTTTCTTACTAGAGACAGCTTTGACCTTAGTGGGAGCAATGGCATCAATAACATTTGTAATTTGAAAATTGAAATTATCTATAAGCTCATTGACTGAGACCCCAGTGAGGGTGGTTGTGGAGGAGAAAAGCTGAATGAATGTTTCACTGGTGTTTTCAGTGATATACCGTTTTCTGATTATCTTAGTTTGGACACTTTTGGGCACCGAGATAGTGCCGTTAAAGAAAACACATAAATGATCAGAGAGAGCAACGTCAGTCACCACAACCTTGGAAATGTTCAAATGAGCGTACAGCGTACCAGACTGTCCAGCTACCAGGCCTGCTAGCCCTCCGACGATCCGAGCTAGAGATTCTCTGTATGAAGGTGGGCTGTGTTAACACGGACTGGTGCAGAAATGTGGTGATTTGTATCCAACTAACTGCTAACCGCTGGAGTTTGTGACTGTTACATGGCGACCATTCGACATTCCGCGCTAATTCACGGCTGTGTTTATACTCGGTGTTTACAGCCCACCAAGCCTAATGCTGGTATGCTTAGCTGAACTTTACGGAGCCTATAATGTGTGTGTGCACTAAAGGTAGCCTGTTTCGTATGTCGTTATTATATAATGTAGTTTTTATATATTTTAAATGTGTAACACCACTTGAGCCACAATGAAACGTTGTTTTGTGTATATGGTTGAAATAACAATAAAACACATTGAGTTGAGTCGAATGCCTCACTGTCTGTCTGTCTGTCAAGCGGTAGGCGTGGCTTGGGAGTGGACTCAAAGCAGCGAAGCGAAGTGCATTCTGGGATTTGGTGTCTTTCATCCATATAAGCCCAAAACACATTTTCTGGCTTTTCTCGGCCTAGAAGGCACCAATTTAAAAAAAAAAAAAATTCACATTTCTGCTACATAAGTGACCCAATTTAAATATATATTCAGCTTTCCAGCGGTGAAATATCCCTTTAACTCTTGGCAGTAAACCACCCACGTGTGAGCCGAAGAACACAATCTGATGAAGCCAACAGAACCACATCATCTGCAAAGAGCAGAAGCCCACTTCTGAGACCCCCAAATCGGATGCTCTCCTCCCTCCCTGTTAGAGAGAGGTAGTTGTGGGTTATTGTTGGGTCAAGAGTCCGTAAACAACATAAGCATTCACCTTTTCAACTTCCTTGCAAGATAAAATACCATCAACGGGTGGGAAACACGCATGCATTGTTGGAACCCATCATTAGCTTCTGTTTCCCTAGGGAACATTTAAACTGGCGCACCTTTGTGAGAGCAGGTGGTGAGAAGTTTGGGACAAATTTCACCTAAATTCCTTTCTTGAAGAGGAGACATGCATTTAGACACATTCAGCTCATCATTTGAGTAACCGGTAGGGAAATGGACATTGTGTAAAATTGTTGCCATTTGTGGCTGGATAGCTGTTGGTAGAGCAGGCACGCATATATAGAGGTTTACTCCTCGACGCAGCAGCCACGGGTTTGACTCCGACCTGCGGCCCTTTGCTGCATGTCATTCCCCTTTCATGTCTTCATCTGTCCTGTGGAAATAAAGGCCTAAAAATGCCCAAAAACAAAATTGTTTGCAAAAATTGTTGCCAGTTGTTAAAGAGCTTATTTTTGTTGAAATGTGAGACCAATTGTCTGATTTGATAATGATATTTGGGAAACAGTGATTGATGACAATTTAATGGACAATTGATTCCTTTCATACTGTATTGGAAATGTATAGTTTTCAGTTAATATATTAATACCATATTGTTGGTGAAACTTGAACCTAACTGTTTTTGTCTGATTTTGCTGGGAGAAGTTTCTCCTTTTAGACTTAGTTAATTCCATTTGCTATTCATAATGTGGTTACAATGACTACAATGGAATGACATTTAAATTGAAGATGTCCTTAATTGCATGTTGCATATGCATACTTCTTTTTGTGTTTTTGCATTTAAAGGTTATCAACCTATTAGTAATTATTCTGCTGCTTGTATCTACCATTACCTACAAACTGAAATCCATCTTTAACAAACTAAACTGGAAATAAAGAAGAAGTCAGAAGATGTTTGAGTTTTCCCTTGCGTCCTTCAGTCCTTGAATAGGCCTTTTTCAAGTTTGGGCAAAGAGCCAAAGTGTGAACTGCATAACTTGACAGAGACTATTGGGGTTATCCCCTCTGTTGTTTCATAAACACCAGCAGATTCTGTTCTTTCTTATCCTTGTGGACACATTACTGTTCCAAAGATGGATGGTCCCTCTCCCTACTCAAACTGTATTGGGACCAGGGTGCAAACTGCGGGGGAGCTAGGGGGAGCTCGGCTCCCCTTAATAAGACACGGGCTCCCCTGAAAACGTAATTTGTGAAATTTTGGGGGGTCTCTAAAAATATTGACAAGGTGTCATTTTGATGTGCAATTTCAGTTTTGTGTAATGTGATCATTGTGGATTATTATGTCTAAAATTGCAAAACTTTCATTCATTCATGCATGACGGGGATTTAAACCTAATTCACTTCAATAAAGATAACTATTCATGCTTTTCTTGTCATGAGCATCAAGGTGTGGCGGCGCTGCGGTGCAAATTCAACTCACATACACATGTTACATGTACATGTTAACTCAAAGATTCATAGAAAAAATATAAACGTTGGAGGCCATTAATCGGCGCGCAAAGTCCTTGAAATCCATTCTGCAGTTAGCATCATATAGCCATGGCAAAAAGAAAACAAGGCAGTTTAATTCATCTTGGTTTTACTAAGAAACTGTGTAGCGATGACGGTAATAGCACGACCGATTCACCTGCTGTGAGCCCGGTTAGCACACCTCCCACCGGGGTGACAGCGCAAGAAGAAGCTGAAGAAATAACGTCCTCTCTGGCTGAAGATGGTTAAACCAGCTCGTCACAGGCCGGTCACCATCCTAACCGTCTTGATCCTCTCTCCCGTTAAATTGGAACAGCCAGCAGTGGAGAATGGAAGAGCCGATATACACGGTAATCTTCGGTAGCCTGAGTAACTTTAACCGTTGTTCATGTGAAATCTCAAAGACAGCCTGATACTTGGTTTATAGACTATTTGTAGGTGGCTGTTTGCTGTTTGACCTATTCATTCCTGTTAATAAAGTATAATAGGGTCAATCCTGTATAGTGCATACACTTGTAGCTGTTATCTATCTTTGTAAGTTGCAAGTGCACAACCCCCCCACCCCGTGAAAAAAAAAAAGGCCACGGTATAGTTCGAACACTGATTGGGACAGTTATTTTCTGGTAACTGAGGGGTCACATTAATTTTTAAATGTACTTGTATTGTTAAATTGGTTGCTTTACAGGTTTGAACACTGTAATTAAAGAAACAAAGGTCATAGAACAGTAGATTTGCATTTCTGGACGGCGTGGACTATGACAGGTGATCATTAAAATCATTAACAACCAACAAAACATTCAACATTGAATAAGAACACAACACTAAGTAGAGATATATGTTTCTCATTTATTTGTTCAATGAAATCTATTAAAAACAAACTGATCACCTTGAACTAATCAGAATACAAAGTTAAACAACTTCAGAAATCATGCTGATGAATTATTGATCAGAAACAAACTTGTCTGTGTGAGAAAATGGTTTATCATATTTAATCATCCAATGATGTCACATAATTTATATTGTGTTTATATCACCACTCTTTAATAACATCATCAGAAACAGACAATAAAACATTTGGTAAAGTTCATTCATGTAGAAACTTTATAAAATGTGATTCAGAGTTTGACATGACATTGAATGTTTATGAACATTAGAGGTTTAATTACTGAATGAATTATTAAATGATTAATTAATTATGGCTAATTACCTTTAAGTAGGAGCTTAAAATGAAGAATCAGTAAATAAAAACAAAAACAAATTCATGATCATATAAAGGTAAAGTAAGTAAGTGATGAAACAACTGATTGTAACCAGAACCCCTATACTATATGTCTCTCTGGATTCCTAAACTATTGAGGGTAAAGCTGTGAAAACTAAAATAAAACGTGATAAGCCTGAGACAGGTAACTCAAATCTTTCCTGATCTTGAACAAAAGAATCTAAACCAACAACAAAGTCCAAACATCAACTCTGACTGCTGTAAATTAGAAAAATCTGTTTCCTTGCATGACCCGCTCTACTCTGCCTCTGATTGGCTAGTTCTCTTCGTTGATTGGATTTGTTAGGTTTAGGCAAGAGGTTTTAAGATTGGTTAGGTTGTGGTAAGAATACCAGGGTAAGCCAATCAGAGAGTATAGCATGTCATACTTTTGCCATATATCTCTGGAGAAAAACCTGACCTTCATCATAATCCAAACATCACATACTTTTCCTCATATAATTAAATTTACAGGGTTGTCAGTGAAACTCATCCCACACTGCTGCTGAACCTTCCGACTCTCCATCACCACCATCTCAAAATTAACTTAGCACTTCCTGTAGCCTGAAATGCCCATTCTCTTGTGGTAATGTCTTGAGAAATTGTGTGAACCATTCACATAATTCATCCCACAGAAGGTAAATGTGCAGTGGACAGGTCTGAATCTTTCTGAACATCTCAGAGGTGTAGTGCTGACCACTGTTAGCTCTTACCATCTTATCTATTTTATCCAGAAGGTCTTCAACCTGCACCCTGTTTCCTCTCTTTGTGTTGTCAAACACACTGAATCTACCACCACACCTGGAGACCAGGTCTAACACATGTTTATCAGCTTTGATCACACCATCAATGGATTCTCCTTTTAGCTCATCTCCATAAGTGAAAAGGGCCATCGTATACTTGGGAGCATCTTTGCCAAAAAGTATTGGCAGTAACTCAAACAGTTTGATGTCTGCTCCAGTGATTCTACCTATTCTGACCACAATAACAAAGGCATGAGGTCCTGGACTGGCCTCTACTACTGACGTCATGATCTCATAAAACAGCTTTTTAGGAGACAGAACCTTGTCAGTGATTCCTGGAGTGTCGACCACTTTGACTTGACGACCCTCCACCTCTGCTGACTCAGAGATGGCCTCACTAGTGCCTTCTTTAAAGCCACACTGTGATTTAAACAGATCTGATCCCAGGATGGTGTTTCCTGATGAACTCTTTCCTCCTCCAGGAATTCCGAGAAGAACAATCCTTCTTTTGTTCCTGGGACGATGAACTAATGGAAAAACATCACAGAGAGACATGAAGAACTTTAATATTTTTATAAAACTTTTTAGAACTTCTGACAGTTTGTCATAAAACAATTCAGTAGTTTTGTTAGAAAACAAAGGTGTTGTAGTAAAGAAAATGTAAAGTGGCACCCCTCTCTATCCCATTGGCTGAACACCTTTGGGAGGAACCAGTGGGGTCTGGTGCGCTGCCACACAGGGCTGTCAGGACCCAGGCAGAGACTGATCTCCTGAAATGGCGTATATATAACACGCCAATTCATATGACATGATTTGCGTGTTATTAATACTCGCTTTTGTGTGTTTTTCGATGCCATTTGGCGTCCATTGACGTCCATTATGTTGCTATTGCGTTGCCGTGGTGACTAGTATATAAGAATGAAAGGGTGCATAAGGATTGGGGTGGTGGATGGTTAAGACACAGGGTTTTCACCTGGGAGAGTGGAGATCACGTCCCATGTGTGGTGTTTGTCAGTTGTCTTTTTCTTTTTTTTTAAGTAAGCCTTCCCCAATGTTCTTTTCCTAAACCCGACCATTTAATGTTTTCCTAAGTGTGAGATGTTTGTCAGCCGTCGCATTTTTGTCGTTTTTTCGTTTTACTAAAGCCTTCCCCAATATTCTTTTCCTAACCCCAACCTTTTTGTTTTTTTTTCATTTTTAGGAAAGTGTTGTGTATGTTTACTTAAAGTCATGATGCCACGTTGCCAGGCAGCAGAGGCTGGCGCTGGGGACATGGAACGTCACCTCAGAGAGGGTAGGGGCCAGAACTTGTATGGGAGGGTAGATCTGGTACCTCTTACCTCTATGCAGCCTCGGTTCTGGAGCCGTACAACTGGATAGGGGTTGGACTCTTTTCTTCTTTGAAATTGCCCAGGGTGTGAGGCACCAGGTCGGTGTGGGAAATCAAGCCCCCAGCTGAGCGCAGCTACGTTGGAGTTTACCCCGGTGGATGAGAGGGTTGCCTCTCTGCGCCTGTGGGTTGGGGGGGGACTCTGACTGTTGTTTGTGCATATGCACCGAACAGCAGCTCTCAGTACTTGGCCTTCCCTGAATGAAGTCCTGCATGGGGCTCCAGTATAGGGGACTCCATAGTTCTGCTGGGAGACTTCATCGTGCATGTGGGCAATGATGGAGACACTTGGAGAGGCGTGATTGGGAGGAACGGCCTCCCTGATTTAAACCTGAGTTAGTCATGGATTGTCTATAACAAACACCATGTTACAAAATCAGGAGGCACGTGAGTCTACATGGTACCAGAGCACCCTAGGCCGAAGGGTGGTGATCGATTTTGATATATATTATATTATATATTGTCTGATCTGAGACAATCGGTAAAGAGAAGGGAGGAGCTGTCCATTGATCACCATGGTGGTGAGTTGTGTCAGAGGATGGGGGAAGACTCTGGACAGACCTGGTAAGCCCAACCACCGATGGTGTGCCTACTCCGGGTGAGGAATGAGTCCTTACCCGAAGTGAAGGAGTTCAAGTACCTCAGGGTCTTGTTGGGAGATTGGCCGGAGAATCAGAGCAGTGGGGGCAGTATTACATACACTTTACCACACTGTGACAAAAAGTGAAGGCAAAGCTTTCAATCTACCGGTCAATTTTGTTCCTATCCTCATCTATGGTTATAGATTCTGGGTCATAACCAAAAGAACGAGATCCAGGGTACAAGTGGCTGAAATGGATTTTCTCAGGGGGGTGGCTGGCGTCTCGCCCCCAGTCAGATCTGGTTAATGTGGCTCAGGAAAAGGGAAGTTTGCGTTCCCCTGCTGGAGCTGCTGCCCCCGAGACCCGACCCCGGATAAGAGGATGGAGATAAATTCAAGTAAATGTTTGTTTGGTGTTGGACAACCCCACTATACACTTAATTACTGACTTGTAGAACTAAGAAGAAATCTATCAGCTGACATTAACAGCATTCAATACTTTTTTCTGCTGAGACTGCAGAAAGTTTGCTGCATGGTAGTTTAAAATATTACTGTATGAGATCATTACTCACCATGTTTTAGGTTGCCTGACTTCTTCAGCAGCTCTCTGACTTGTTCCTGTCCTCCGTTTACATTGTGAAACATGTGATGTCTCCCTGCAAACCTTTCAACGACTGGTTGAAGTGGACCTTCTGGATTTGCCTTGATGAAGTCATCCAGTGACATGTTGTCTAGGTCATCTCCCCATGTGAAGAGCAGGTAACAGTTGTTTAACTCATGATCTCCGATGACTCTGAGAGCTGCCTCCACAGCGTTCTTCTGCTCAATGGTGAATCGATCTATTTTAACCACCACCAGGAACAAACAAGGTCTGGAGGACTGCAGGAGGTCCTGGCATAGGGTCTGAATCTCCTCCTCGGATCCAAATAATACCGGAGTGTCGATCACCAAGATCTGTTTCCCAAACACAGTTCCAGTTTGTTCAGCGATCTGTGTTGTCACTGATGCAAAGGATTTTTTGGACTCAAACGCTGTTCGTCCCAGGATGGTGTTTCCTGAAGCAGATTTACCGACCCCGCTGTTTCCCAGAAGGACGATGGTGAGATCTGGACCTGGACCTATATCTGGATCCATGTTTGATCAACACAAAACCTTCTGGAGAAAACAAAAAGAGGTTAGAAAGTCTAACATTGTACTCAGAAAGTTAACACCTAACATCTGTGAGCACGGTGACGTCACAGTAACACTACTAAAAAGAAGTCTGACAGGTTTAGAAACTGAAAACAAATTTACCCGTTTCAGTGGCACTCACTTTCAATTTGTCCACTAGATAAACTGGTAAACTGTTTGTTTGATCATCTGACCTGCCATACTTCCTTTTGTGCATGAGTCATACATTCCTCCAGAGGGCTGTACCATGAAGAGATGAGTTAGGCAGTGAGGAGTTTTCTTCTTCTTTTTTTTTATTTTTGGGCATTTCTGCCTTTATTGGACAGGGAAGCAAAGATGCGAAATGGGAGAGAGAGGGGAATACATACAGATTTTAACCCTGGACCTTCTACATTGAGGAATAAACCTGTGCACATGTGCGCCTACTCTACCAACTGAGCTAAACAGCCACACACAGCGAGGAATTTTCAATGTCACAAAGATGGCTCTCTTACATGGTAACCGATGCTGCAGACCTGACCCAGTCCAGACCAGTTTATGTTATGCGTGTGTGCAGGGTCTGATGGTCAGCATGCACATGTAGCAAGTTACATCGGGAAGAGTAGCATGCAGGTTCATGTGGTAAAAAACATTACTACTACCGAGACAAAGCCTATAAAGTAACTCTTGGTGGTGGAAATTACCTGTTGATTTATCCATATATATTATATATAATATACAGTATATGTAAAGTAAGCACTGTCAAAGCAAGAAGTTCTGACATTTCCACCATAAATTGGTGCATAAAAGTGAAAAAAGTGTTGCTCACAATTTCCTGAGGTAGGAGCCATAGCTTAATGTGTCCTCCTAAATGGACTTGACTTGGACTGGAAAAACCAACACCTTTGTGTAATATAATATAAATCTATGGCTTACATTTGTGTCAGAGGCCAAAATGTCCCAGACCAGCCCTACTTTATGCTGTAATAAGGTTTTTCATATCAACCTCCTTTGTATGTATGTTTGTGAAAGCAGTGAATGTTTTTTTCAGTTACTCTTGAACTCATGCTTCACTTCCTATGGTTGTTACAAAAAAGAAACTAGAGAAACTAAATGCTTTAAATTGAATTTTGATGAAGGTGACAATAACATTTACTACAAAACTAAAATAGATCGTTAACTTTATCATATGTAATATATATTTTACAAGAAAAGTATTTGATGTTTAAATAACATCTACAGTATATATATAGACATTCTGTTCAGCTGCTCATCACATTTGTGTTCTGAAATCAGATACCTGTCTCACAAGAACAAAATGCTGCTGCTTTATCTGCCACACCCTAACCTCTGCTGGGTAAAAGGGTTATTTCAAGGAGTTATTCACCCTGGACTTTCTGTCTCCATGTTTCTGTGTCTGAGTGTCTGATGAGAACAACAATCTGTGAAACTGGTCCAGTATTAAACCAGAACCAGCTGTAATGTAACCCTACAGGACTCATGTTCAGCAGCAGTTAGTCCACTAAAAGTTCTGTTGTTGCTGCTGACAGACTCAGATTATTATTCAAAGTGTCTGACAACATTATGGGATGGATCCCTACAGAGATAGACCTTTTAGTTAAAGAGGAAGATCCTTTTAGTTTAACATGAAACAGCCCAGTTCAGTTTATGTCCACTTGTTAACAAAAAGGTCTATCTCTGTAAAGATCCTTTCCATAATGTTGTCAGACACTCAGACACAGAAACATGGGATCATAGAGTCCAGGTTGAAAAATACAGAATTTACCCTTTAAAGATCCTGATTAAGCTGAACAAACAACATGAACCTGTTCAGTTTTCTCTCTGCCTTTTAAACTGCCAAACAGCAGCCTTATAGCTGGTTTGATCTACATTGAGAGATGATTTTAAGGAAAGTACCCCATGTTAATCTCTAGGTATGGTGAAGGGTATGTGATGATGTGGGGGCCAAAGGAACTTTATCAGGATGTATAGTATCCTGGATCCATCAAATAACTGGCCTTTAATAATAAAAGCCTGCCTCTATGGGAATTTAACATAGGGGTGTACTGACTTATGCCCCCTGTATTTTAAGGAAGAGCATTTATTTATTTACAATACATTATTCATTTACAAAGGAAATTGGTGTCCTTAAAGGTTAGATTCTTCATTTTAAGATCAAGCATTAAGATTAATTTCCCAAAGATGATTTAATTCCTCTTTTTTTTAATCAACTTTAGCATGGGTGTATTCAATTATGCATAGCACTGTATATACTGTACATAACTAACCAAAAGGACTGTCAAAACAAACCAAAACTTAACAAATGAACATCAAACTTAACAAATGAACATCAATCAAAAAATTAACTAAAGACAGAAGACACAAATTGAAGTGTAATTGTTAAATAATAATATCCTGTGACAGAAAATCAATCAAACTAACCTTAAAGCAGAGAGGAGGCTGTTAGTCTGCTGAAGTCCAGACAGAAAGTAAAAGCTTTGTAAGGTTTCACAGATTCAGCTCAGCCACTCCCTGAACTCTCGTTCCACATTCAATCTCCAGAGATTTGAAGGTGAAGGTGAAGTTATTAATATAATAACCAAAGAAAAACTGGAACAAGAGACAGACTTCCTGTTCCACTGTCAAATCTCAAAGACAAATCACTTCTTTCTTTTGTTGCTCCGACACTTGAGACATAACTTGAACTCTAGCTCAGACACTTGAGACTTGGACTCTAGCTCAGACACTTGAGACTTGGACTCTAGCTCAGACACTTGAGACTTGGACTCTGAGTCAGAGACTTGAGACTTGGACTCTAGCTCAGAGACTTGACTTGGACTTTAGCTCAGAGACTTGAGACTTGACTTGGACTTTAGCTCAGAGACTTGAGACTTGGACTCTAGCTCAGAGACTTGAGACTTGGACTCTAGCTCAGACACTTGAGAATTGGACTCTGGCTCAGACACTTGTGACTTGGACTCTGGCTCAGACACTTGTGACTTGGACTCTGGCTCAGACACTTGAGACTTGGACTCTAGCTCAGACACTTGAGACTTGGACTCTGAGTCAGAGACTTGAGACTTGGACTCTAGCTCAGAGACTTGACTTGGACTTTAGCTCAGAGACTTGAGACTTGACTTGGACTTTAGCTCAGAGACTTGAGACTTGGACTCTAGCTCAGAGACTTGACTTGGACTGTAGCTCAGAGACTTGAGACTTGGACTCTAGCTCAGACACTTGAGAATTGGACTCTGGCTCAGACACTTGTGACTTGGACTCTGGCTCAGACACTTGTGACTTGGACTCTGGCTCAGACACTTGAGACTTGGACTCTAGCTCAGACACTTGAGACTTGAGACTTGGACTCTAGCTCAGAGACTTGACTTGGACTTTAGCTCAGAGACTTGAGACTTGGACTCTAGCTCAGACACTTGAGACTTGGACTCTAGCTCAGACACTTGAGAATTGGACTCTGGCTCAGACACTTGTGACTTGGACTCTGGCTCAGACACTTGTGACTTGGACTCTGGCTCAGACACTTGTGACTTGGACTCTAGGTCAGAGACTTGACTTGGACTTTAGCTCACATACTTGAGACTTGACTTGGACTCTAGCTCAGATACCTGAGACTTGGACTCTAGCTCAGATACCTGAGACTTGGACTCTAGCTCAGACACTTGAGACTTGGACTCTAGCTCAGACACTTGAGACTTGGACTCTAGCTCAGAGACTTGACTTGGACTTTAGCTCAGAGACTTGAGACTTGGACTCTATCTCAGAGACTTGACTTGGACTTTAGCTCAGAGACTTGAGACTTGGACTCTAGCTCAGAGACTTGAGAATTGGACTCTGGCTCAGACACTTGTGACTTGGACTCTGGCTCAGACACTTGTGACTTGGACTCTGGCTCAGACACTTGTGACTTGGACTCTAGCTCAGAGACCTGAGACTTGAACTCTAGCTCAGACACTTGAGACTTGGACTCTAGCTCAGAGACTTAACTTGGACTCTATCTCAGAGACTTGAGACTTGGACTCTAGCTCAGAGACTTGACTTGGACTCTAGCTCAGAGACTTGAGACTTGGATTCTAGCTCAGAGACTTGAGACTTGACTTCAAATCAAATCAAATCAAAGTTTATTGCCATTTGCACAGGTACGTTTCAGTACAGGTACATTGGAATTCTTGTGCGTTTCTCAGAGTCAGGTTCTAGATTAAAAAAATAATGTATAAAAGGTAATACATATGCATACATTCACACATGGCCTATACATTCACATACTCACACATATATATATATATATAAACATACATACACATATATACACATACATACATATACATACACAAGCATACACGCATACATACACATGCACACACCCACATCATGTATATACACGCATACACATCATGAGGTAGAGCTGAGAGCAACTAAAACATTTTAAAAGGAATACAAATTAAATACCGAACCGGTGTAACCTTTCTAGTTTAGATAAAAACACAATATGGTAAATAATAATATTGTGCGTATAAAAATTAACTCTAAATAGAAGAAATTACCATTGCACTGACCATTACAATGATTAAAAACATGGAGTAGGATACTTTTGTCCCTCCTTAATGTCCTGTGCCACTAGCCTGACAGTGGCTGGGTACGGGCCTTGTGGGTGCTAATGCTCACAGGCCTCCGATGTCTCAGGTTGTAGCCTGTGTCCACCCATTTAAACAGAGCATACGCTGGGTGGTGTTTATCCTTAAGGATGCTCTGTGCTTTTCTTTTGCAGCGCTGGGTGTATATAGTGTCCATGGAGGGAAGATTAGAGCCGATAACCCTCTCAGCAGTCTTAATGACCCGTTGCAGTGATTTCCTCTCAGCCAGGGTGGTGTTGCCATACCACACTGTGATTCCACTGGTGAGGATACTCTCAACAATGCCTTTATAGACATGGGTTAGAGGTTGACTTTTAAGTCTGGCCTTCTTCAAAACTCTGACAAAGTGCAACCTCTGCTGAGCTCTTTTCACTGTTGCAACAGTGTTTTTAGCCCAGCTGAGATTTTCAGAGATATGAAGTCCCAAGAACTTATAGCTATCAGTGCGTTCTACCTCGATCCCCTTGATGGATAGAGGCTGTCTCTTCCTAAAGTCCAGAAACAGTTCCTTTGTTTTGTCTATGTTGAGAACAAGATCATTGTCCTCCCCATAGACAGTGATCCTGTGAACCATGTCCCTGTATGTTGATTCGTTGCCGCCTTTAATGAGGCCAAGAATAGTAGTATCGTCTGCATATTTAATGACAATATTGTTATTGTCCGAGTTGGTGGCACAGTCATGTGTATATAGTGAGAAAAGTGTAGGGCTTAGACAGCATCCCTGTGGGGCTCCTGTACTCACTGTGAGCTCAGCTGAGACCTTTTTTCCCATCCTCACCACCTGTGGCCTGTCTGTGAGGAAGTCTGTTATCCAATTACAGGTGGTAGTTGGTACTCCCAGTTCTATCAGCTTCGGGGTCAGCTTTGTCGGCCGGATCGTATTAAAAGCAAACTTTTAATGGACTCTAGCTCAGCAACCTGAGACTTGGACTCTAGCTCAGAGACTTGTGAGCATCTCCATTAAAAACACCATTTACTTATACACAGGTGATTTCAGTTATTCTGGCTGATTAGACTCTGCTCAGGTTGAAGGTGGGCCAGAGCTTTGATGGGAACATATTAGTTCACAAGTTCTTTCTACCGATAAGAATGATGAAGCTGTCATTTGTCCCGCCCTAACATGTGCACCAACACTAACAGGGGACTCAGGAAGATGTCAATCAATCAGTCTAACCACACCCACACAGTCCTGGAATAGGTCCAATCAGCCACATTAACTGAAAACACCTGTATGGGAGTTCAGGGCAGTGATGGAGTACTCAAGTTCTGGTCTCGGACTCAAGTCCGACTCGAGTCTCTATTCTCTGGACTCGTGACTCGACTTGGACTCGCGAACTGAGGACTCGAGATTTGACTCGGACTCGAGTATATAACGAGACTCGACTTGGATGAAGTTTCTGACTTAATAGGTTATAAAAATGTTATATAAGATGTTACACTTTTTCCTGTTTCGCCAGGATCCCTTTTTCCTCACAACCACACAGTCTCTCAGTCGGACAGCGCTACCGCTCACTGTCCTTGACAACACACTCACTTAAGGCTGCATTCTCACTCTTTTAGTGCACGATTCACGGGCAGATTATTTTCCCTTTTCTCTTTTATGGTGGTGTTATAATAACAAAAGGTCTGCACTGGCATTCAGACAACTTTGCTCATGATGCCCATTCAATTTGCCAGTGTATGCCTTTAGTCTTCTCATCTAATCACACCTGTTGACATTCTTGTGAAAATTTTGTGTTATCACAAAAGGTCTATATAAGGCTAATTGAATGGGCATCAAATCAACATTTTTTGTGGTGCTTTGTGTTGTGTGTGATTACCAGTTATATGGCCACTTGGCCAGTGCGAATGCAAATGGTAAAACCGGTTTTCGGGAAGAGCTAACTGTTTATAAATGGACTGTCCCTATAAATATGCTCCTGTAACTTGGCCTACTTGGTCAGAAAGAGACTCATGTTCACATTTGGAAAATGCAGAGAGATGCGCGCAGAGAGATGCTCCCGGATCGTTAAGTTCGCCTAAATGGATTTTACATCCAAAGCTGGAAAGAGCAGCGCTAAATGTTGTGTGTGTAATCGCACAGTTGAGGATAAGACTGGGACAACTTCAAACTTTAACAGACACCTTTCACAGCTGCACCCAGAAAAGTAAGTAAAATGCTTTCCATTGGCTAACGTTAGCTTTAGCTTATGCCACGTCGCTGTTTTATAAGCCTGTGTTGTCTGTGTGGGGTTTTGACATGTTTAACCACAGTTGCGTACGCTATATCGGCATTGCTATCCTTGTAAACTGCACACCGTTCACATAATCTGCGCAGCGGTAAATCGCTCTGCGACGTGTTTTCTTATGGAGAGAGCGGTGGAGACAACTCGGAGGAAAGCACTAACGTTAACCTTGCTTTCTGCCGAGCGCTGTTTTAAACTTCTGGTTATTTCAATTTAACAGCTTAATGACGGCAGTATAAGTCTAATTCACACTATAGTGGTTATACTTTCCAGTTAATTTGTGGTTCACATGCGTGCCGAACCGCAGTGTTCGTTACATCACTGCTGTATATTCAGCATCACTGATAATTTATTGTTCAATAGAAAATGTATTTCAAAATAGAAAACATTACCCTTCCTAAAATTTGTATCCATAATACAATTGTATTTTTAAAATGAACTACTAGTAATAGTAAATCACTCAGTAGCTGACTGGATTGAATTCTGGATTCAGTGAGACACTTACAAAGATCTAAAACACATAAAAAATATGCTGTGTGGCATAAAAAAGCCAGTAAATAAACTCCCTTTGCAGTAGTAACAGTGGTGTGATTTTTGTTTAATGTAGACCTCCTTTTATAATTATATCAGCTCTTTAAAGGTGCCAGAGTGGAGAAATGTAGGCAGTCTTGGAATATAACACAGACTCAACCTTGATGACTTGACTCAGACTCGAACACAGGTAATGGTGACTCGACTCAGACTCTTCTTTAGTGACTCGGACTCAGGCACTGGGGACTCGAGACTTGACTCGGACTCGACAGTTGGTGACTTGACTACAACAGTGGTTCAGGGCCTTTAACATCTGAGTGAAACTGCTCTAACAAACTGACAGCTGTCTAGCTGCACAGAGTCACATAAAACGTTAACTTACTATCCTGAGTAACAAAACAAAGTCCAACCCGGATTTAGATTCAGACTTAGAGGAAACTTCCGATACTCAGACAGAAACTCAGGGTTGGTTGAAGAAAACCTGCCACTCTGGATTTCGTTGTCATTAAACATCAACCCACTGTTGATAGTGAACACAGACACAGGAGATGACACACCGTCATACAGTTATGATAGGTTTCACTGATAATAATGAATAAACAAGTTTCTCATGTTTCAAGAGATCAAAACCAAGATACCAATGTGCATGAAAACACACAACACTATCTGTACTTCTGCGGTTATTAAAATAAAATGTAAAATATGTTTATATTTTTAATAACAGAATACAAGAGAACGAGCAGGCTACTAAAATATTGTACTCAAGTAAATTGAAACCCAGTTAGCCTGTAAAATATATGACTTGAATTAATATTTCCATAATATTTCACCTTACTAACAAAACATGTTTATAAAAGGGCTAAAACAATGTCATTGTTGATCCACTGTACAGATTCCTTTCTTCCTGCCTAAGCAGCAGTTGAGACATGTTGTTGAGCAGAGAACAATAAAGATTTATCAATGCTACAAACACTACAAATGCCTGTATAGTAGTTACAATCCTGCTGCTAATTTTCCAAAAGAAAATTCTTGGTCAGTTGAGTGTGAAACTTGGTGAAATAATATGAAATTGTGAGTAAATATTAGTGTTAAGAACTGTTAGCAACCGTTAGCATTAGCCACCCTAGCATCAACAATAACTAGCCGGTGCACAAGTGTGAATCCTCACAACAGTGTAGATCACACATGCCAAACTTGAGGCACCTGAGCCCCTCGCAAATTTAGATCCTGTATATCAATTTAGATTCACAATACATTTTGGTCTGCTTAGTTGTTTACCATACCAAACAGACAGGAAACTGTTTTCAAACTCCAATTATGCAACATTCTGGAGCAGAATTTGGCAGATTTGCCGACTCTGAGAATCAGATATCCCCCCAGAAGCAGAGAGTTTAATATTCAGGCTGTGAAACAGGTTGCTGTGTGGTAGCTGCTTTTAAATATGTAATAATTGTTTTGCCTGATTTGCTATGATGAATACATTTTTTTCTGACTTTTATAGGGCTTAATGTCGACCAAACTGTAAGTGTGAAGACTACATGAGACATGCAGTAATACAGTCAGAGATATTTGACTTCATTCGATGGTATGAAAGCATATTAAGAACCAAACATGTCTGGCCATTGATATAATTGTCATTTTACAGTATGGCCATCAGTGAAATTGTGTTTGACACGACTGGCGTAAAGTCTCCATACTTCTATATTTTAGGCTTCATTCTCATCTTAAAGTGCCCATATTATGAAAAATCACTTTTCTGGGATTTGGGGTATTATTATGTGTCTCTGGTGCTTCCACACATACAAACTTCGAAAGAAAACCATCCATGCTGTTCTGAGTATCTGAATGATTCCTGCCTTCAGTCTCTGGGTGAGCTGGTCAAAATCTGCACGGCTTTTTACATCACTAGCCGAAACAACGGGCTAAACACAACCTCATTCTCAATACAACACACACAAGTTCACCATAATCTCCGAAAGAAGTACTTCCATGTGCGCCCTCCTTTAGAAGAAGTCTCCCGGCTAATCCTGCCTTGTAACTGACCAAAGTTGGAGAAACAACCTTTCTTTTACTGTCTATGGAGCTAACTGACATGATCTACCATCTGAGCTACTGAGCATGTGTGAGTGGAATCAAAGATAGTACAGAAGGAAAGATGATTCACTCTGTAGCTAAAACAGAGACCTGAACACAAGGAGAAAAGAGGAGCTGCAGCAGTGAGAGAGAGATGTGCTGTACAACACAAAAATATATTAAACCATGTAAACATATTCTGGTACAACCTTAAAATACAATTATAAACCTGAAAATGAGCATAATATGGGAGCTTTAAATATTTCAGCTTGTGTTAGCACGATCCAGGTGTTCAGAGGACAAGACACTGAAAGACTACACTCTGTGTTGGAATAAGACTTTTTCTTTTAGCGCAGCGCATACATTTAGAACGGGACGGTTGGGTTTAGGTAAAGAAGAATGGGACGGTTGGGTTTAGGAAAAGAAGAACGGAACGGTTGGGTTTAGATAAATAAGAAAGGGACGTTTGGGTTTAGATAAAGAAGAACAGGATGGTTGGGTTTAGACAAAGAAGAACAGGACAGTTGGGTTAAGGTAAAGAAGACCGGGACGGTTGGGTTAAGGTAAAGAAGAACGGGACAGTTGGGTAAACAGTCAGTTTCAGGAACATCCGCTGTGTAACTTTGACCTTGTTGCCGCTAGCCTTTCAAGGCACAACCAATTCCAGAAGCAGTGATGACGTGATACCTGAACTGTGCTTTGCCTCTCTGCTCTGCACCCTACCTCAAGAGTTTTACCACAATTCATGTGTAAGCCAACCTGATGTCACAGATTTCCGCGAAATGAACATGGCCCCTTAACTCAAAATCGGTTTCAGTTTCACAGAATCGCCGAAAATTCAGTGATGGGCCCACGGAAGAATTCCATGAGATGAACATGGCCCCATAAGTTAAGGAAAAGGTCGTGGGTGGGCTTACGTTTCCATGACATGCAGGACAACAAAGGGAGAGTTGGGTTTACAATAAGAACAGGACAGTTGGGTTTAGGTAAAGAAGAACGGGACAGTTTGTCACGAAGCCACAAGTGGGGAGGTGACAGACTGGCTGTTTCTGCAGGCTTCTCTCTCTTTTCCTCTCTCCCTCTCCTCTGCTCGCCCTTTTCTCCTTCTCCCAGTACTGTGTGGCTGACTGCTCGTGGGATGACGCGCAGCTGCAGGCAATCATCACACACCTGTGGGGGGGCTGCCAATCAGAAGGTTGGTGGTTCGATCCCCGGCCCTGCAGTCCCACGTCGAAGTGTCCGTGGTCACTGAACCCCGAAATGCTGCTTATCGGAGTGTAAATGTGTGTGAATGTTTATCTGATGAGCAGGTGGCACCTTGTACGGCAGCCTCGGCCACAGCATGTGAATGTGAGTGAATGGTGAATGGTTCCTGTACTATGTTATATAAATACAGTACATTTACATTTACCTGTTTCCCGTGGCTCATCTGTTCGGCGCCGGATTGTTAAGTCAAGTCAAGTAGGTGCAGCAACGTCCAGCTAGTCTTTGTCTCTGAAACTCGCTGTTTTGCCTTACCTGCTCTTATATTTTTTGTGCTCTGAAGGAAACCACTGTGTCCCACTGTGTTTTTGGATCTGCCTGCTGATGCCACTCTTCACCTGCCATTCCAAGCTGTGCCGGCCTCGTCATCCGTGCCCATGTCAACTGCCTGTCCTGTCACCTGTGAGGATTATTCTACCAGCCCTGTTCTGCCACATTCTCCAGCTGAGAAATAAACTGTTCTAAATCTTCATACCGTCTGTTTGTCTGCTTCTGGGTTCAAGTCACAAACCCTGACACAATTGGGTTTAGGAAAAGAAGAACAGGACAGTTGGGTTTAGGTAAAGAAGAACAGGACAGTTTGGTTTAGGAAAAGAAGAACAGGACAGTTGGGTTTAGGTAAAGAAGAATGGGACGGTTGGGTTAAGATAAAGAAGAACGGTACAGTTGGGTTTAGGAAAAGAAGAATGGGACGTTGGGTTTAGGTAAAGAAGAATGGGACGTTGGGTTTAGGAAAAGAAGAACGGGACAGTTGGGTTTAGATAAATAAGAATGGGACGGTTGGGTTTAGGAAAAGAAGAATGGGACGGTTGGGTTTAGATAAAGAAGAACGGGACGGTTGGGTTTAGGTAAAGAAGAACAGAACGGTTGGGTTTAGGAAAAGAATAACGGGATAGTTGGGTTTAGGAAAAGAAGAAGGGGACAGTTGGGTTTAGGAAAAGAAGAACGGGACAGTTGGGTTTAGATAAATAAGAATGGGACGGTTGGGTTTAGATAAATAAGAACGGGACGGTTGGGTTTAGATAAAGAAGAACGGGATGGTTGGGTTTAGGTAAAGAAGAACAGGACGGTTAGGTTTAGAAAAAGAAGAACGGGACGGTTGCGTTAAGGTAAAGAATAATGGGACAGTTGGATTTAGGAAAAGAAGAACGGGACGGTTGGGTTTAGGTAAAGAAGAACAGGACAGTTTGGTTTAGGAAAAGAAGAACAGGACAGTTGGGTTTAGGTAAAGAAGAATGGGACGGTTGGGTTAAGATAAAGAAGAACGGTACAGTTGGGTTTAGGAAAAGAAGAATGGGACGTTGGGTTTAGGTAAAGAAGAATGGGACGGTTGGGTTTAGGAAAAGAAGAATGGGACGGTTGGGTTTAGATAAAGAAGAACGAGACGGTTGGGTTTAGGTAAAGAAGAACAGGACGGTTGGGTTTAGGAAAAGAAGAAGGGGATAGTTGGGTTTAGGAAAAGAAGAACGGGATAGTTGGCTTTAGGAAAAGAAGAACGGGACAGTTGGGTTTAGATAAATAAGAATGGGACGGTTGGGTTTAGATAAATAAGAACGGGACGGTTGGGTTTAGGTAAAGAAGAACAGGACGGTTAGGTTTAGAAAAAGAAGAACAGGACAGTTGGGTTAAGGTAAAGAAGACCGGGACGGTTGGGTTAAGGTAAAGAAGAATGGGACAGTTGGATTTAGGAAAAGAAGAAAGGGACGGTTGGGTTTAGATAAATAAGAACGGGACGGTTGGGTTTAGATAAAGAACGGGATGGTTGGGTTTAGGTAAAGAAGAACAGGACAGTTGGGTTTAAACAAAGAAGAACAGGACAGTTGGGTTTAGGTAAAGAAGACCGGGATGGTTGGGTTAAGGTAAAGAAGAACGGGACGGTTGGGTTAAGGTAAAGAAGAACGGGACAGTTGGGTAAACAGTCAGTTTCAGGAACATCCGCTGTGTAACTTTGACCTTGTTGCCGCTAGCCTTTCAAGGCACAACCAATTCCAGAAGCAGTGATGACGTGATACCTGAACTGTGCTTTGCCTCTCTGCTCTGCACCCTACCTCAAGAGTTTTACCACAATTCATGTGTAAGCCAACCTGATGTCACAGATTTCCGCGAAATGAACATGGCCCCTTAACTCAAAATCGGTTTCAGTTTCACAGAATCGCCGAAAATTCAGTGATGGGCCCACGGAAGAATTCCATGAGATGAACATGGCCCCATAAGTTAAGGAAAAGGTCGTGGGTGGGCTTACGTTTCCATGACATGCAGGACAACAAAGGGAGAGTTGGGTTTACAATAAGAACAGGACAGTTGGGTTTAGGTAAAGAAGAACGGGACAGTTTGTCACGAAGCCACAAGTGGGGAGGTGACAGACTGGCTGTTTCTGCAGGCTTCTCTCTCTTTTCCTCTCTCCCTCTCCTCTGCTCGCCCTTTTCTCCTTCTCCCAGTACTGTGTGGCTGACTGCTCGTGGGATGACGCGCAGCTGCAGGCAATCATCACACACCTGTGGGGGGGCTGCCAATCAGAAGGTTGGTGGTTCGATCCCCGGCCCTGCAGTCCCACGTCGAAGTGTCCGTGGTCACTGAACCCCGAAATGCTGCTTATCGGAGTGTAAATGTGTGTGAATGTTTATCTGATGAGCAGGTGGCACCTTGTACGGCAGCCTCGGCCACAGCGTGTGAATGTGAGTGAATGGTGAATGGTTCCTGTACTATGTTATATAAATACAGTACATTTACATTTACCTGTTTCCCGTGGCTCATCTGTTCGGCGCCGGATTGTTAAGTCAAGTCAAGTAGGTGCAGCAACGTCCAGCTAGTCTTTGTCTCTGAAACTCGCTGTTTTGCCTTACCTGCTCTTATATTTTTTGTGCTCTGAAGGAAACCACTGTGTCCCACTGTGTTTTTGGATCTGCCTGCTGATGCCACTCTTCACCTGCCATTCCAAGCTGTGCCGGCCTCGTCATCCGTGCCCATGTCAACTGCCTGTCCTGTCACCTGTGAGGATTATTCTACCAGCCCTGTTCTGCCACATTCTCCAGCTGAGAAATAAACTGTTCTAAATCTTCATACCGTCTGTTTGTCTGCTTCTGGGTTCAAGTCACAAACCCTGACACAATTGGGTTTAGGAAAAGAAGAACAGGACAGTTGGGTTTAGGTAAAGAAGAACAGGACAGTTTGGTTTAGGAAAAGAAGAACAGGACAGTTGGGTTTAGGTAAAGAAGAATGGGACGGTTGGGTTAAGATAAAGAAGAACGGTACAGTTGGGTTTAGGAAAAGAAGAATGGGACGTTGGGTTTAGGTAAAGAAGAACGGGACAGTTGGGTTTAGGAAAAGAAGAATGGGACGTTGGGTTTAGGAAAAGAAGAACGGGACAGTTGGGTTTAGATAAATAAGAATGGGACGGTTGGGTTTAGGAAAAGAAGAATGGGACGGTTGGGTTTAGATAAAGAAGAACGGGACGGTTGGGTTTAGGTAAAGAAGAACAGAACGGTTGGGTTTAGGAAAAGAATAACGGGATAGTTGGGTTTAGGAAAAGAAGAAGGGGACAGTTGGGTTTAGGAAAAGAAGAACGGGACAGTTGGGTTTAGATAAATAAGAATGGGACGGTTGGGTTTAGATAAATAAGAACGGGACGGTTGGGTTTAGATAAAGAAGAACGGGATGGTTGGGTTTAGGTAAAGAAGAACAGGACGGTTAGGTTTAGAAAAAGAAGAACGGGACGGTTGGGTTAAGGTAAAGAATAATGGGACAGTTGGATTTAGGAAAAGAAGAACGGGACGGTTGGGTTTAGGTAAAGAAGAACAGGACAGTTTGGTTTAGGAAAAGAAGAACAGGACAGTTGGGTTTAGGTAAAGAAGAATGGGACGGTTGGGTTAAGATAAAGAAGAACGGTACAGTTGGGTTTAGGAAAAGAAGAATGGGACGTTGGGTTTAGGTAAAGAAGAATGGGACGGTTGGGTTTAGGAAAAGAAGAATGGGACGGTTGGGTTTAGATAAAGAAGAACGAGACGGTTGGGTTTAGGTAAAGAAGAACAGGACGGTTGGGTTTAGGAAAAGAAGAAGGGGATAGTTGGGTTTAGGAAAAGAAGAACGGGATAGTTGGCTTTAGGAAAAGAAGAACGGGACAGTTGGGTTTAGATAAATAAGAATGGGACGGTTGGGTTTAGATAAATAAGAACGGGACGGTTGGGTTTAGGTAAAGAAGAACAGGACGGTTAGGTTTAGAAAAAGAAGAACAGGACAGTTGGGTTAAGGTAAAGAAGACCGGGACGGTTGGGTTAAGGTAAAGAAGAATGGGACAGTTGGATTTAGGAAAAGAAGAAAGGGACGGTTGGGTTTAGATAAATAAGAACGGGACGGTTGGGTTTAGATAAAGAACGGGATGGTTGGGTTTAGGTAAAGAAGAACAGGACAGTTGGGTTTAAACAAAGAAGAACAGGACAGTTGGGTTTAGGTAAAGAAGACCGGGATGGTTGGGTTTAGATAAAGAAGAATGCGACGGTTGGGTTTAGATAAAGAAGAACGGGACGGTTGGGTTTAGGTAAAGAAGAACGAGAAGGTTGGGTTTAGGAAAAGAAGAACGGGACGGTTGGGTTTAGGAAAAGAAGAACGGAATGGTTGGGTTTAGATAAATAAGAACGGGACGGTTGGGTTTAGATAAAGAAGAACGGGATGGTTGGGTTTAGGTAAAGAAGAACAGGATGGTTGGGTTTAGACAAAGAAGAACAGGACGGTTGGGTTAAGGTAAAGAAGACCGGGATGGTTGGGTTAAGGTAAAGAAGAACGGGACAGTTGGGTTTAGGTAAAGAAGAACGGGACGGTTGGGTTTAGGTAAAGAAGAACGATAAGGGGTGGGTTTAGGTAAAGAAGACCGGGACGGTTGGGTTTAGGTAAAGAAGAACGAGAAGGTTGGGTTTAGGAAAGGAAGAACGGGACGGTTGGGTTTAGGTAAAGAAGACCGGGACGGTTGGGTTTAGATAAAGAAGAATGGGACGGTTGGGTTTAGGAAAAGAAGAACGGAACGGTTGGGTTTAGATAAATAAGAACGGGACGGTTGGGTTTAGATAAAGAAGAACGGGATGGTTGGGTTTAGGTAAAGAAGAACAGGATGGTTGGGTTTAGACAAAGAAGAACAGGACAGTTGGGTTAAGGTAAAGAAGACTGGGACGGTTGGGTTAAGGTAAAGAAGAACGGGACAGTTGGGTTTAGGTAAAGAAGAACGGGACGGTTGGGTTTAGGTAAAGAAGAACGATAAGGGGTGGGTTTAGGTAAAGAAGACCGGGACGGTTGGGTTTAGGTAAAGAAGAACGGGAAGGTTGGGTTTAGGTAAAGAAGAACGGGAAGGTTGGGTTTAGGAAAAGAAGAACGGGACGGTTGGGTTTAGGTAAAGAAGACCGGGACGGTTGGGTTTAGGTAAAGAAGAACGATAAGGGGTGGGTTTAGGTAAAGAAGACCGGGACGGTTGGGTTTAGGTAAAGAAGAACGGGACGGTTGAGTTCAGGAAAAGAAGAACGGGACGGTTGAGCTTAGGAAAAGAAGAACGGGACGGTTGAGCTTAGGAAAAGAAGACCGGGACGGTTGGGTTTAGGTAAAGAAGAACGATAAGGGGTGGGTTTAGGTAAAGAAGACCGGGACGGTTGGGTTTAGGTAAAGAAGAACGGGACGGTTGAGTTCAGGAAAAGAAGAACGGGACGGTTGAGCTTAGGAAAAGAAGAAAGGGACGGTTGGGTTTAGGTAAAGAAGAACGGGACGGTTGAGTTCAGGAAAAGAAGAACGGGACGGTTGAGCTTAGGAAAAGAAGAAAGGGACGGTTGGGTTTAGATTAAAAAGAACGGGACGGTTGGGTTAAGGTAAAGAAGAACGGGACAGTTGGGTTTAGGTAAAGAAGAACGGGACGGTTGGGTTTAGGTAAAGAAGAACGATAAGGGGTGGGTTTAGGTAAAGAAGACCGGGACGGTTGGGTTTAGGTAAAGAAGAACGGGAAGGTTGGGTTTAGGTAAAGAAGAACGGGAAGGTTGGGTTTAGGAAAAGAAGAACGGGACGGTTGGGTTTAGGTAAAGAAGACCGGGACGGTTGGGTTTAGGTAAAGAAGAACGATAAGGGGTGGGTTTAGGTAAAGAAGACCGGGACGGTTGGGTTTAGGTAAAGAAGAACGGGACGGTTGGGTTTAGGTAAAGAAGACCGGGACGGTTGGGTTTAGGTAAAGAAGAACGATAAGGGGTGGGTTTAGGTAAAGAAGACCGGGACGGTTGGGTTTAGGTAAAGAAGAACGGGACGGTTGAGTTCAGGAAAAGAAGAACGGGACGGTTGAGTTCAGGAAAAGAAGAACGGGACGGTTGAGCTTAGGAAAAGAAGAAAGGGACGGTTGGGTTTAGATTAAAAAGAACGGGACGGTTGGGTTTAGGAAAAGAAGAACGGGACATGGGACAACATAGGAACGGTTGGGTTTAGTAAAAGAAGAAAGCGACAGTTGGGTTTAGGAAACGTCATTTTCTAATTGACTTTACATTGGCATTGTTTTTCGTGGTGGCCACACGGAATTTTCACACATTCTGCCATCACCACGTAATGAGGCGTTACCAGTTCCTGATCATTGCACGGAATTCTGTGAGACCAGGCTGTGTAGGCGGCTTTAGGGAGTGGCACATAAAACAGCAGCAGCATTTCTTGTTTTTGTGAGACAGACAGGGAGCATATCTGGTTTCAGTCTTTTGTTCGAGGTCTATATATAGAATGAAAACATGTTCTCTGAATCATTTATTCAAACATCAAATGTGTTTCTTTTATCTGTTAAAGAATTAAATATTATAGTAAGTTACTGTAGTCATTGTTCATCAAATAATAAGTACAATTAATTTCAAACATTTAGAGTTTCTTAAACTTACCCCAGAACTGTTTAAGTGTGCGCTGCTTTCTCTTTAACACACACACGCTCGCACTCGCACACACACACACACGCACACACACGCACACACACGCACACACTGAATTTAATGAATTTATATAATTTATGCTTGCTGTCTAATGTTTGCTGTCATTTGACTCTTCTATCTAAATGGACAGATTGTGTGCCGCCTACTCACGTCTCTGAAGAAAAACATAACACATTCATACCCTGCACACACACACAACATTGCGTGTTCTTGATCAGGTCAGGTATGCAAGATCAGATCCCATGGAAGAAAGCCATCTTTGGGACATGAAAACGCTTAAGACAAAACAAACCTCACTATCTCACTCATCTCTTCATGGTACAGCCTTCTGGAGGAATGTATGACTCATGCACAAAACATAACCAGATTCCTGGTGCAAAAACACGTGAACACAGTAACAACACTAAAAACAAGTCTGATGATCAAATGAACAGTTCAGATTAGATCAGTTTATATAGAGGACATAGCTGAAACAGGTTACAGGTAGTTATGTCTGTTTATTTGACTTGAGTTTTTAACCTGACAGACTTCTTTTTTATTGATGTCACAGTGTAGGGAAATCTCAGGTATTAACTTTCAAGTACAAAGTTAGACTTTCTAACCTCTTAGGTTTTATTTTACTCAGTCATGGATCCAGGTCCAGATCTCACCATTGACCTTCTGGGAAACACCAGAGTTGGTAAATCTGCTTCAGGAAACACCATCCTGGGACGAACAGCGGTTGAGTCAAAGCGATCCTCCATATCAGTGACAAAACAGATCACTACACAAACTGGAATTTTGTTTGGAAATCAGATCTCAGTGATCAACACTCTGGGAATATTAGAATCTGAGAGGAAGAGCTGCTGGAGCTGCTCCCCCCACGACCCGACAACGGATAAGCGGAAGACGATGGATGGATGGATGGAGGAAGATTCAGACCTGCTGTCCTCCATTGAGAATGTGGTGGCTAACTGCCAAAACACTGCTACAACACACACACGTTCACCCTAATCTACAAAAGAACTACTTACATGTCCCTGTTCTGCAGGTATTCCATGCAAAGTTGGAAGTGCGCCCTCATTTAGAAGAAGTCTCCCAGCTAATCCTGCCTTGTACTGACCGAAGTTAGAGAAACAGCTATCTGATGCGGTATTAGCTAAAGCAGCGTTAGCTTCTAGCTAGTAGATCTTACCTAGCTACTGCGCATGTCACTCCCACCAAAGATGGGATAGAAGTGAGATGTCTCACTCTGTAACTATAACAGAGAGCTCAACACACAGGGTGACAAGAGGAGCTGCAGCAATGTGTACAACAAAAATATGGTGTTTTCTGAAAATTAAACCGTGTAAACCTATTCTGGTACAACCTCTTAATACAATTATGAACCTGAAAATGAGCATGATATGAGCACTTTAAAGCCTTGTATTTGCATTTTGCCATTGCCATTTTGTTTTTTTGAAACCAGACATGATGATTTTCTGAGTAGAGGGTGGAGCTGGGGAGTCAAGCCAGTGTTGTTTAAGGTTTAAAAGCTAACCGCTGAACAGGGAAGGTTTCTGATGTTCAATCCTTCTGAAGCGAGTCATCCAGCGGAGATTTACCGGCGGATAAACACAGATCTCCAGGTACTGGAGACATTCATCTGCAGAACAGAACATCTGCAGACCTTACCTTAAAGTTACCAGCTAACGCTAGCTAGCTTGTTTGACAGACAACAACAAGACCTTTCTAGGCAGGTTAGGGATATCCTGGATTCGAACGCACAACATCAGATATCAAGGGCAAATCATATGATCTAGTTGAGCTAACTGCCAAGTGATAGCTTCACTCTTAACACTAAGATTGAGAAAATCACAAGGGTTGCTTTTAAATCTAGATTTCAAACTAGTGTGAAATATTCAGTTATCGGGACAAAATTCTGAGAATGTGTGTACTTCATCTAAACAAAATAGAGATGTGATTTGTTTTAACAAATATTGATTGCTCCACGAATGACAAAACTGATATTAAAGGATGCTAAAATATAATATAAAACTATAACTGTTCCTTCTAAAAGAATCTTCTTGATGTCTCTCTTTGATGTTTTTCCTTTAGTTGATCGTCCCAGGAAGGACAGGAGGATCGTTCTGTTAGGTCTTTCTGGAGGAAGGAAGAGTTCATTAGGAAACACCATCCTGAACTCAGATCAGTTTGAATCAGGCGGTGGTTTTCATTCAGGCACTACTGAGACTGTGTCCAAGTCAGCAGAGGTGGAGGGTCGTCAGGTCACGGTGGTTGATACTCCAGGAACCATTGACAAAGTTCTCTCTCCCAGAAAGCTGTTTGAAGAGATCATGAAGTCAGTAGTAGAGGCCAGTCCTGGGGTCTGTTTCAGGACGGAGGTTTAACAAACTCTGAGTCTGAGCCTGACCTCTGAGTTGATTTATCCCGAGATGGAACCTCTGAGTTTTCGGTTTCACAACAGCTGATTCGAGTTGGTTCCATCAACTCGGAGTAGGTTGACTCAGGGTTACGCGCGTGCACCAAAGACAGCATGAATGGAGCCATGATACTACGATTTACCATGGCAACAACCACAAACAAACGCGGCAGCGGAAATACTCTTGCGCACATATGCGAGTTTGAACATGTATTATGTTTAAAAAGCAACACAGCGGCTGCTGCAAGAGAGAGAGAATTTGCATGAGAGAAAATTGCTGCTAGAGTAAATGCTTATATTCCAATATAATGTATATCATATTTAATCATAAGTATAGCTAATATTACTGAAAATCTATTTCATTTAGGTGCAATAGGCTACTGCGGGCGAAAAAATCCTAGGCCTACTAATCTCATTCTGTGGTTGCAGCACCATCATTAAAAGAATTATAATTCATAATCTTTTATTTCAAAGGGTTGACATCATTCACCTGCAATCCTGTGGAACTCCTTTTTAATGTCTCTGACTGGTCTGTGTCCAGGAACACTACACGTTTAAACTCTTTACTTTCACTGACCCGTATACAGGACACTCACGCTCAAAGTGGACGCTGCTTCAACTTTGTTATAAATTTGACGCATTAAATCTTCTAAATATATGGTCATGCAGCACATCGGTTGAAAGTTTAGACTGTCAGGATTTAATTAAGCCCAAACACAAAGCATAAGATGATTTATAGCAGTTATACAGCGTTTCAGACCGATCTCTTCTTACGGCGCTTTATTAAAATGCTCCGCATCACCAAGGTTGTAGAGACAACTGTAATGCAACACAAATAATGTGCTGGGATGTAGAGCATGTCCATGATGGGTGACGTTAGTGATATGAGGACGGATAAGGTTATGTAACTTACATAACTGATAGCCTACTGCTCAAATAGGAAGTTATCTGGAAATTAAAATGCGTCAATATCATCTTCCGACATGTGTTTAACTCCCTGCCATACAGCGTCTTCATCAACGGGATCGTCGATAAAAGGAAATGCCATGTTTTGAGAAAAAACAATGTTTTAAAGTCTGCCTAACAGTTAATAAACCAACAATGTTTTTTTTTAATTCACGCAATATAACAAACTGCGCTGAAATGCTCCTGATACAGACTGAATGATGAATGAATGAGGAAATGAGCTCTCTGTGTCAGAGGGAGGAGCGTTAGTTCTCTTCATACATCCATGGGGAGGAGTCTGAGAGAAACTCGAGGTTTCTTGAAGAAAACCTGCTCCCGACCAGGTTAGGTTCACAGGGTCAGTTACCATAGTAACTGACTCTGAGGTTAAGTTACCTCTCTTTCTGAAACAGAAAACCCAGAGTTTCCCTCATCTCAGGCTTAACAAACTTTGAGTTTCCACTAATCCTCCTACCTGAAACGGACCTCTGGTCTCCAGGTGTGGTGGTAGATTATGTGTGTTTGACAACACAAAGAGAGGAAACAGAGTACTGGGGTCCGTTTCAGGAAGGAGGTTCAACAAACTCTGAGTCTGAGCCTGACCTCTGAGTTGATTTATCCTGAGATGGGAAACTCAGAGTTTTCGGTTTCACAACAGCTGATTCGAGTTGGTTCAATCAACTCGGAGTAGGTTGACTCAGGGTTACGCGTGTGCACCAAAGACAGCATGAATGGAGCCATGATACTACGATTCACCATGGCAACAACCACAAACAAACGGGTCGGCGGAAATACCATACGCACGTATGAGAGTTTGAGTATTATGTTTAAAAAGCAAGCACATCGGTTGAAAGCTTAGATTGTCAGGATTTACTTAAGCCCAAACACAAAGCATAAGATGATTTATAGCAGTTATACAGCGTTTCAGAGTGATCTCTTCTGACGGAGCTTTGTTAAAATGCTCCGCATCACCAACGTTGTAAAGACAACTGTAATGCAACACAAGTAATGTGCCACGATGTAGCCTACAGCACGTCCATGATGGGTGATGTTAGTGATATGAGGACGGATAAGGTTATGTCTATAACTGATAGACTGAGAAGAAAAATGGTTCCTCTCAAATAGGAAGTTATCTGGAAATTAAAATACGTCAATCAATCATCTTACGACATATGTTTAACTCCCTGCCATACAGCGTCTTCATCAACGGGATCGTCGATAAAAGGAAATGTCATGTTTTGAGAAACAAAAATGTTTTAAAGTCTGCCTAACAGTTAATAAACCAACAATGTTTTTTTATTCATGCTGATATAACAAACTGCGCTGAAATGCTCCTGATCCAGACTGAATGAATGAATGAGGAAATGAAGAGCTCTGTGTCAGAGGGAGGAGCGTTAATTCTCTTCATACATCCATGGGGAGGAGTCTGAGAGAAACTCGAGGTTTCTTGAAGAAAACCTGCTCCCGACCAGGTTAGGTTCATAGGCTCAGTTACCATAGTAACTGACTCTGAGGTTAAGTTACCATAGTAACTGACTCTGAGGTTAAGTTACCTCTCTTTCTGAAACAGAAAACCCAGAGTTTCCCTCATCTCAGGGTTAGCTAACTCAGAGTTTCCACTAAACCTGCTTTCTGAAACAGCCCTCTGGGACCTGTTGTTTTTGTTAAATAAATCCTCAACTCTGTATTTGGGTTCAAGCCTCGCTTTTTCTCTAACGTGGACCGTTATTATAATCTTATCTGTATAAATAAATAACTCTCCAAAAACTTAAAGACCAAACTTGCTAAAAAAAAGTCCACTTGGGAACAAATACAATCATAAGATCTGAGGAAAGTCTTAGTTTTGATGCTCTCATTTATTTTACATTACTTCAGTATGATACTGCCCAAAACTGCTTTGGTACTACCTAAACCTAATAATGGCAGGAAAACCCTGACGTATTTATGACACAGGATACTTGGTTACATTAAAAATGAGCGTTTTCATGAATACCATATCTAGTGTAGCTAGTGACAGTACGATAATTAAACCGATGAGTTGTCAGTAAGGGGGAAATTAGCTTTGGAAACCCAAACGGTGTTCTGTCCATTAATATTAAACAGTCTGAGATGAGGAACTGTTCAGTAACAGAAACACATTTTCAAACATCATTTTCTGTATCTAACTGGTATATCACTACTGTAATAAAACTACTTTAGCTGACCTAGCATTAGCTATCCTCAGCCTCCTCAGCAGGTGGAGACGGCTTTGGCCCTTTTTGTACAGGACGTCAGTGTTTTTGGACCAGTCCAGTTTATTGTTGAGGTTTTTGTATGTCTCACCATCTCGATGTATGTTCACCGGTGCAGTACCAGGCAGCCTCCTGCGGATGTCAGCCACCATCTCCTTTGTCTTGCTGGCGTTGATGTGAAGGTGTTTGACTCACACTAGTTGACAAAGTCCCTGATATCCTCCCAACAATGGCAGTATCGTCAGAGAACTTCTGCAGCCCAAAGCAGTGGGCAGGTGTGAATTGGGGATGCTGATGTCTCAGAAAAAGTCCTGAGAGGGGATGAGGTGGTCCGCAGTGGCCAGAGAGGAAAAGGTTGGGTCACCGACAGGTCTGAAGTCTGGTTGGAGGGGGGAGGAGAGGTCTAGGTGATTTCATTACCTAATTCCTAACGGAGATCTTCTCACACTCAAAACACACATTTATCAATTTAGGGAAGGTTAGAAGAACCGCTGCCTTCTGCATACTAAGTAGCCGAGGAATGCCTCGCAGTCTTTGGGCCCACTCACCGCATTGCAGCGTAATCTTTTTATTTAATCTCTGGCTCCATCCCGCTCCCATTGATTTCTATGCTCTGTTCCGTCCCTACTAGGGATGCACGATATTGGATTTTGGCCGATATTCGATATGCCGATATTTTCAAACTCATTTTGGCCGATGCCGATACCGATATATACACATTTTTCCCCTGATGTATATACACTTTAATTTTACTGGAGAAATCCAAGTCTCTTCCCTGTACTACCTTTACCTTACACTCATGTGTTGTAGATAAGGCAATACACAGACAAGCAACATTTGATTCTGCCATAAATGTATCATTTTACAAATGTAAACAGACATTCACCCCTGAAAAAGCGTGTGTGCCATGCACGGTAGACTTGCCACACCAAACTCCACCATAGCTTAGCCATGTTACGGGCATTGTCACGTAGCACGACATGTACTCGTTCTCTTTCTATTTTCCATTTCCCAAACATATTATCAAATGCGGATGCAATTGCAGCTGCTGTGTGAGAACCGGAGCATTCCTGTGAGTGTAGGACAGCTTTTTTAAGGGTAAAGTCTTCGTCTATCAGTGATCAGCAGTGAGGCTCAACATGCTAACAGGACTCATGCTTGATGTCCAAATGTCCGTGGTAAAGCTAATGTGAGTAGTGCCGGCGAGGAGCCTTTCAATGTGACTGGTGACATCACTCTGGAGTTCAGGTAAGGCCACATCAGAAAAGTAGCGGCGGCTAGGCATAGCATACCGCGGCTCTAGGTACGTCATTAGCCTGCTGAAGCCAACGTCTTCCACCACGCTGAACGGCTGGTTATCAAGAGCAATACATTCAATGATTTTGTCGTTAAGATCTTTTACCTGTGGGTGGTCGCTGCTGTATTTTCTAGCCCTGTCAAAGGACTGAAGTAGAGGCTGCTGATGGGTTTTTGCTGGTGTTTTTTCCTTATTTTAAAAAAGTCTCGGTGCTGTTCAGGATGACGGCTCTTCATTATATTTGTAGTGTTGAACGAGTGTTTTACGCCTCCTCGCATCACTTGTGCTTTACAAGTACTGCAAATAGCAAGTCTGTTATCCATTTTACAGATCTTGAAATACTTCCACACAGCCGACATGTTGGAAGTTTAAGTTGCTGGCGCTCATGCTACGATCACGATTGTCATGTGCGCATAGTAAACGCGCCACCCTATCGGCAGATTTCTGATGGTCATTTTAAGCTTTTATGGGCCGATACCGATGTCGTGCCGATATCATCGTGCATCCCTAGTCCCTACCATTACCAACAGTGAGATTGATCCTGCAGTAATACCGTGACCCTCTACTCCAGACCTCCCTTGTGTTGTTTAGTTTGAAGCGTACCTCCAACGTTTTCCTGTAGCTGTCCTTTCCTTTCCTTATCTCCTAACAGTACAATATTTTAAAACACATTTTTTATCAGTGTAATGTTATTCTGTGTTGCTTAGTTTGACATTAACCCTTAACCTTGGTAAATGTTTCTTTAAGTGAAGCATCTGGATGTTTCTAACCTCACTAACTGGAAGTCAGAGTTTCCTCCAGCAGGTGGAGCTGCTGTTGCATGCTGGGATATCTCCAGCGTGTCCTTCTGCAGCCTGAACACCTTCAAGGTAAGTTCCTCTCTTTCACTCTCAGACGGACCATCTCAGATATCCATCCTCAGTGGGACTACTTCTTACTGCTAACCTCATTCATTCATTCAACCTGTATTTAATCATTCATTTGCTTTAATAAAGCTTTATTAGACTTTGTTAAATTGCCTGTACAAAGTTATTGCGCTTTAGTAAAGCGTGCATGTGAGTTATAAAGGTTGTGCAACACCATCATAAAAACAGAAAGCTAAAGTAACGGCGTTTTTCCATCACATGGTACCAGCTGAACTCGACTCTACTCGCCTTTATTGGTTTTCCATTCCGATAAAAAGTCCTTGGTACCTGCTACACACACACACACACACACACACACACACAGGGCTTTTAACCAACAGGTAATTTATGTAGTACCACCTCCGCTGAGGCGATATCAAAAGGTGATGTGAAAACCTGCAGACTGCTGATTGGTCGGAGAGAATTGTCACTAATCACTGGTCATCATTGCTATAGCAACAGACAGGGGTGTCCTGAACAAACCCGCCATTTTTAAATAGTTCAGCCAGCAGTGTTTTTTTTTTGCTGCCTCCAGCTTCTTTAGAAACTAAATGTGTCTTCTGACAAACATCCACACGCTGAGAATCACACACACTACACACACCTTCCACGTTCTGTGTGTGTGTCGCGTTAGATCACGGCAGTTGACGACCAGCCACGCTCGCCTCACACATGAGGCGGTACTAAATCTGCAATGGAAAATGGAGGACGGGGCACCGCGGTCGAGCTGAGCCCAGTGTTAATTTCGTTGACGAAGACTATGACGAAAAATATTCGTCAACAAACCTTTTTCACGGACGAAAACTAAATAAAAACTAAATAAAAAGTCAGAATGATGACGAAGACTGTGACGAAATATAACTGACACTTTAGTCAACGAATAAAAATGAGACGAAATGTTAGGGCGGGACAAATGGAGAAGAGATCCAATCAGAACTACTCTTTTTGTGGGACAAGTTGGGAAGAGATCCAATCAGAGCGAATCTTTGAGGGTAGGTTGATCTATGAAAAAGCAGCGGAGCCTTTTTAAAAAGCCGCGGCAAATGCAGGCGCAACAGCTAGCTGAACAAACGCAGCAGCAGCAGTTACACAGGAGCTCTCATGAACAACAGACATGTCAGAGCTCGGTCTAGGACGACATCTGGTCACACTTCACATATGACAACAAGACCGCCTGTAAACCTTGTGGAGCAAAAATCGCTGGGAAAAACACCACCAACATGAAGCGACATTTACAGACGACTCATCCAGAAATACACGCTAAGGTTATTTTATCAGATAAACCACAGTGTTTCTGCTAAACTTGGAAATAGAAATAGAAGCTAAAGGAAACCACCTCTGAACTGTATTGATTATACGATTGTCTCGCTGAATTAATGAGTATAAATATTCAATCTCCTCAAATTGAAGAATCGCGTGCGTGCGTGCGTGTGTGTGTGTGTGTGTGTGTGTGGAGATTGGGCAAGAAACTAGACTAAGACTAAAAGACTTAAGACTAGACTAAGACTAAAACTCTTATGATATTTAGTCGACAAAAATTAGACTAAGACTAAGACTAAATCACAATTTGTTGTCAAAATTAACACTGGCTGAGCCGAGTCTAGCAGGTACCATGTAGTGGAAAAACACCATTAGTGAGCTCAAAGATTGCTTTCAAATGTGGAGCTGTATCGTCTACCAGTGTAAGGTCAGGATGCATCCAGACAGGGTTCTAAAGGTGATCAACATTAATGACCTGTGTTACTTGAAACATTTTGATGTTCAAATGAAGCATGGAACAACAGATTCCTCCTTGTATGTTGTTCCATATTGCCATTTTATGGAGACCTAAGGTCAATGTATTCTTCATATTTTAGCCTGACATAGATGAGCTGATAATACAACTTTTAAATGCATTATGTTGTGGTAAGTTGTGATTTTTACTCACGTAATGGTGTATTTGGTGTAACTTGACAATAAAAAAAGTTAATTAAAGGTGCAGTAGGTAAACCTTCTAAAACTACCTTTCTGTCATATATCTGCTGAAGCTGACCCTATGTTCCAGTAGAACTACATGAAGCAGGTACTTTAAAATAAGTCCAGCTCCTCTGGCTCCACCTACAGCCTGGAGTGGGATTTACAAAAATCCACCGCTCCCTGTTCAGATGCACCAATCAGGGCCAGGGGGGGTGTCTAACTGTTCAGATGCACCAATCAGGGCCAGGGGGAGTGTCTAACTGTTCAGATGCACCAATCAGGGCCAGGGGGGGTGTCTAACTGTTCAGATGCACCAATCAGGGCCAGGGGGGTGTCTAACTGTTCAGATGCACCAATCAGGGCCAGGGGGAGTGTCTAACTGTTCAGATGCACCAATCAGGGCCAGGGGGGGTGTCTAACTGTTCAGATGCACCAATCAGGGCCAGGGGGGTGTCTAACTGCTTGTTAGACACGGCACCCCTTCTTTTCTCTGCTTCTCTTCATAGTCGTCAGATTCATCTACCATATAATCAATGACATAATCAAAGTAGAGGGAGGCAGGTCAGTACAGCCCGATCTGGTTGGGGAGAGTTCTAGCCCGACCAGGCTCCTCTCTTTAGCCTGTCTCTCTTAGTGATGCTGTTTTAGTTTTAGACTGCTGGGGGACTTCCTCTGACACACTGAGCTTCTCTCTCCTCTCTTCCCATATGTGTGCATCCATGTCCCAGAAATGCTTGTTACTAACCTAGTTCTGGGGAGTCTACTGCCCAGACTCCTTATGTTTTTTCTCAGCCAGCATGTTTCCTTGGATTAGAGTGGCACCAAGATAATGGATGCAGCTGTCGCCGTGGTCCTGTTCCGAGTCCACGCCCTGCTACACCATGCTACACCCTGCTACTCTTTACGGTGCCCTGATATGACATGAACTACTACGACTACTTTTTCTAGTCACTGATCCATTATCTTTACTGTGACTGTTATTGCCACTGTTCATCACCCCCCCCCCCCCCCCAACTGGCTCCGTCAGACACCACCTACCAAGAGCCTGGGTCTGTCCCAGGTTTCTTCCTAAAAGAGTTTTTCCTCGCCACTGTCGCACTAGTGTTTGCTCTTGGGGGGGATTTGTTGGTTTTTTTGTAAATTAGAGTGTGGTCTAGACCTACTCAATCTGTAAAGTGTCTTGAGATAACTCCTGTTATGATTTGATACTATAAATAAAATTGAATTGATTTGTCAATCACTACTCATGCACACGTATTCATTCTCCCTTGTGAGGGGAGGGGCCCGTTTTGGGCTTTAGCAGAAAGGGGGGGAGGGACTGAGAAGTTGTCGATGTGGCAAACTTTTTGGCTAAGTCCTGGATCTTCACAATCCTACCTACGGCACCTTTAAGTGTAAAATTAATTCTGCTGAGATTTTTTTTCGGAAATGGTGTTAAATTTCCGTGACACTACACAGTGTTAGAATTTGACTATATGAGCTTGTTTTTCACTGCAAGTTGGTCAATTAACAGTAGTGTGTAACATCAACACTATCAGTTATTTTACCCTTGAGTGGTAACTTTTAGTAACTCCATGCAGTGGTAACTGGACTGGAATCAAACTCAATCAGAGTTGATTTGTTGATTTAAATGGGTAATATTTACACTCTCCAGTGTTATTCAACCTTTAGTGTAAAATTTTAATAACCAACAGATTCACCCTCCCATCTGGTAGAATACGGACCCTTGGTCAGGTGTCTTCGTCGTCGTTATTGACGCTAAAAGTACACGCTGAAGGGTGCTCTCTTCGTCTCTGCAGACGCTGACAGCCACTGTCCAAACGTCTGTATTTTACGAGTTCAGAGTGAGAACGGGTTGAAATGTCACTATTCAGTGTAAGCGAGTGTTACGACCTCCATTTAAAGGAACAAACCAAGGCTCAAAAGGGATTGGAGGATGCAACATATAAAAGGATGCCAGACACAAGATTAACAATTCACCAACAAGTTTTATTTAAATAATACAAAATATTCCCAAAAGTATCAACCAAAGAGAAACAAAAGATGGAAAACGCTGGACTAACAGGACTCACAGTGGGCCGTCGCTCCCCATGTCTCCCCCTAAACTACCTAAAAAAGGAAAACTAATCCTGGACTAAACAAAAGACAAATAACTGAACTACCGGTAATCTCCAGCCCAAACTAACACAGGAAACTAAAATAACACCTAACTGTGCCTGGAGGTTAGGAAAACCAACCTGCTTGTGTCTATTGTGCTGCAGGTGTGCTCTCCATGTGCCTCTGTCCCTTCACTCTCTGCCTTCTTATCACCCCCACTCTACCTGAGCACTGATTACGCTCAGGTGTGCAACAAGCAGAGGGAGGAGGGATGGAGAGAGAGAGAGACACTGAGGGAGAAAACAAGACACACACCAAGTAAATCAAATTGAACTCTTTAAGTTACTTTAACACTTCAAAAGGTACTGTGTACATATGTGTAAAGCTATTACAAGTTGAAGTTTGTTGAATTCTGTGTTTTTTGTTCCAGGAGTCAGATGAACTAAAGTTACATGAAGAACCAGAATGAGTGTGATGAGGTTCCTCTGAGTGGCCTGCTAGTCTCCAACAGTTTAACGTCCTGCTAACGCTAACGTTTCAACATGTGGTAGTGGGTTTGAGGGTTACATGCCACCACTCCGACGTGCTTCTATTCTGACATGCTGCTATTCCGACCCTAATATTAACCCTAATGCAACGTCAATGTCGGAGTGGGGGTATGTCGGAAGAACAGCTGCAGAGTTCCTGTATAATGAAGCACATGTTTACAGTTTTCTGACTTCAGAAATGCAAACAGAGAAACATGATTTCCTGTTGAGCTCAGCTGGGATTTGTTTTCATATTGTTGAAGGAAAAATGAATCCTTAGTTAAAAAAAAAGACACTGGACAGGGAGCAGCTGTCAGCCTCAATGACAGGTAAGTTTAACGTCTTTAAAGCTTAATTTAGAAGAGAAAAGGTTACTGGGAGCTGGATCCAGAGCACCAGGAGGAGACGGTCCTTTCAGAGGAGAGTACAGTTGGGTTTAGTGGAGAAAGTTAAGTTTAGAGGCCAAAACAACTAGTTAAGGTATAAAGATTTCTGAGAATGTGTTGCCTTTTTACGCAGGTACGCACATGCCCTGTGTGTGTGTGTGTGGTGTGTACACACAGCTAGTACTGCTTCTGCAAAAAGAGAGCTGTGAGTGGGAGGGCAGAGAGGGAAAGACACACACAGACACAGAGAGAGAGAGAGAGAGAGCGAGGGAGGAGATAATGAGTGGTAGTGGAGGAGTGTCTGTTCCAGAGTTCAGTTTGCACTCAGCAGCTCTCCGTCCAGCAGTCTCTCTGTGTTTATCTCTCCGTCTCTCGTCTGTCTCTGTTTCTCTCTCTCTTTCTCTCAGAATGGACCAGTTTCATTATGGATTATTGATTATTGTGTTTCTGCTGCAGATGGACTGTTTACCCTCCGTTTACATCACTGACAACTCAGGTGAGACACACTGCTGCTAAAACTAGACAACTGCTGCAACTCATACTGTCAGCGTTTCTCTCTGGATCACCGCTAAACATCTGCACAAAAAACAACATCTGCAGATTTGGTTTGGCTCTGGCTACACATAAAAGTCCTGCATTCAAAATATATTTAAAGTACTGAAAGTCAAAGTACTCGTGCAGAATGTCTCATTTCAGAATCATTTATATATCACTAAACTCTAATTATTGATGTCTTCCCTAATGTTGCAGCTTGTAAAGGTAACTCAGTCTATGCTACATCATCATGTATTAGTTGATATTAGTATACTTAGTTTTAATAGTCTGAGTCTGCAGTAACTGAAGCTGAGTTGGTGGAAGACTTTGGTGCACGTGTTGTGAAAGGTTTAGGGGTAAATCCCTCCAGAACATGTTTTTATTATTACTATTATTATCACCATATCTGTGTCTAAACATTGGAAAAGCTAGAGCAGATAATAAACACAACACTGACAGCTTAACGACTAAACGTACTGCTCTTTGTACTGGTCATAGTAGTCCTTGTAGTACTGCTCGTAGTAGTGCTCGTAGTAGCTCGTAGTAGTGCTGGCAGTACTGCTCGTAGTAGTGCTCTTAGTACTGCTCGTAGTAGTGCTCGTAGGAGTGCTCGTAATAGTGCTTAGTACTGCTTGTAGTAGTGTTCCTAGTACTGCTCATAGTAGTGCTCGTAGTACTGCTCATGGGTATTTAAAGCGGGAGTGCTGTCAGACAGGATGGATTTAAATCAGTTTTGTGTTTGTGATATTGTGATACTGCTGCAGACCTTAATTATGTTTGTTAAAGTGCCCATATTATGAAAAAATCACTTTTCCTGTGATTTGGGGTGTTATTGTGTGTCTCTGGTGCTTCCACACGCATACACACTTGAAAGAAATCTATCCATGTTGTTCTGAGTGAGATACGGTTTCTGAATGATTCCTGCCTTCAGTCTCTGGGTGAGCTGGTCAAAATCTGCAGGACTTTCTACGTCAGTAGCCGAGACGACGGGCTAACCACAACCGTTAGCATGCTAGCGCTAGCGTTAGCATGCTAGCTCGTTCTCAATGGCAAAGCACCGCTACAACACACACAAGTTCACCATAATCTCCAAAAGAAGTACTTCCATGTGCGCCCTCCTTTAGAAGAAGTCTCCCGGCTAATCCTGCCTTGTAACTGACCAAAGTTGGAGAAACAACCTTTCTTTTACTGTCTGTGGAGCTTGTCACTGCGCGATCTGAGTCTCAACGCGATCTGAGTCGCGTCGATTTGCGCATGCTCAGATTTAAACAATTTACGACATAACGACAATAACGGAAGATGGGAACAGCAATAATCGGAGATATGGAAGATGGAAATGGCAGTAATGTATTATTTAGCGTAAAGCATCACATGTTCACGGCATGATCCCTCACGTCAGTTAATAAAAAATAAAAAAAGTCAGTGAAAATGGAGCTACATGACCAAGTTTGTTCACTGCTGGCTACAAGTTAGCAATCAAACACAACAACGGCTGTTACTTGAATGGTGTTATGAGCTAACGTTAACAATCAAACAATCATTGGTAGCATTTGATAACTTTTTGAAATGATTTCCATCTTCTATATCTTCTATTATTGCTGTTCCCATCTTCCGTTATTGTCGTTATGCCGTAAATTGTTTAAATCTGAGCATGCGCAACTCGACGCGACTCAGATAGCGTTGAGACTCACATCGCGCAGTGACAGAGCTAACTGACATGATCTACCATCTGAGCTACTGAGCATGTGCAGAGTGGAATCAAAGATAGTACAGAAGGAAAGATGATTCACTCTGTAGCTAAAACAGAGACCTGAACACAAGGTGAAAAGAGGAGCTGCAGCAATGTGCAGTAAAACAAAAATATGGTGTTTTTTGAAAATTCAACCATGTAAACATATTCTGGTACAACCTTAAATAACCTTAAATACAATTATGAACCTGAAAATGAGCAGAATATGGCATCTTTAATACATTGTTGTGTTTTAGATGAAGAGAAGCAGACATGAACCCATCAACAGGGACCGTTAACTTCAAACATCATAGTTGTTGTAATAGTCAGGGCTCGGAGTCGCCAATGACGTCATCAATATGTTTGATTAAATTTCTGATTGGATATCAATCAGCTGAGAGGAATGTCAGTTTATCAGGATATAATTCTCTCTCTTCTCAGAGAACTAACGCTGTAAACTGTCAACCTTCAGATATATATACATATATATTCAGATATTATACAATATATATAATCATATATATATATATATATATATATATATATATATATTAGAGCCCAACCGATACATCGGCCGGCCGATATTATCGGCCGATATGAGCTTATTGCATTTAAATCGGCATCGGCGTTTATAACGGCCGATGAAACATGAGAAACTGAGTCTCATGCTTCACTCATGTTATGAGTGTTGCATAGTTTGCCCACCAGAGGGCGGTCTGCAACTCCCCAGTTGACACAGCGCCAGAAATCCACTACAGAAGAAAGCTCTCACCCGGCATGGAGATGTACTGTTTTGACGGTGAGTCTGTCGTTCATCATGTGAAATGATTGTAGATTTAGTTCATACACTGTATATAAAAACGGTGTGGTAGTTCTAGCTAACGGTCCTATCATTATCACTTCTAAATATTCTGTAACATCACTTACAGCCGCTAATGCATTGCTATATTAGATTAGCCACAAAGCTAACTAATACCATGTTTATCAGTGGAAGAGCGCGAACGTTAATAAGAGGTCAAACTATAACGTTAGCGTTTAACTTATTCTAAATATATCTGCAGTGTTTCCCACATAATGACCGCGTAACTGTGGCAGGGGGGGGGGGGGGCGTGTAGTAAATGACTAGAAGTTATGTACAGCGTGCCTCGAAAAAACAACAACAGTTACGTTATTCTAACGCTAACATAGCTTCCTTTTTAGCAGGCCCCTTAAATGCTTCTATTAACTTGTTTGAAGGTGGTTCTTCTCAAAATTGACAGCGGTGTGTTCGTTAACGTTAACCATTCAACTTCGAATTGATTCCGTAATCTTCTCTGAGCTGAAAGCCGGTGGCGTGCCAAGGTACTTACCCCCGCCAGGATTCGTATCCCCTGACCGCGGGAGCACACAAAAGTTACATAGGGGATGCACAAAATAGCAGGCTGTTTTCACCTGATATCAGTGAAACTCCGCTCTGAGTGCACGCACGGTCCCGTAGTCAGGGGATACGAATCCTGGCGGGGGTAAGTACCCCGGCACGACACCGGTAACAGTAGGCTAACTTTACGTTCGCCAGCGCGTGACGATGTTTTGATTCAGAGTGCACAAAGAGAAGAGGAGAAGATATACGGGACCGTTGTGAATGTGTCTGTGAGAGCAAATATAGTTACAGTAACTACAGTAGGTGCGTCAGAAATGATTAAACCAGTATATTGTAAATAATGTAAATAAATTTGAGCTGAACAAGCGCTTTTTTTTCTTTTTTTTTACAATACAGATTGTTTCAAAGCAGCTTTACAGACATAACAGGAAAATGTTGTAATAATATTGTTAAATATAAATAGGTAATACCTATTGCTTGACAAATAAAAATAAAAAAATATTTCTCTATATTTCTCATTTTTGCCTATGTAGGAGATCCCTGTTTATTATTATTATTATTATAATTGTAATGATGACATGAGTAATGATACATGGTGATAGTATTAATACACATGCTTATTCTTTCTCTGTCTCTCTTTCTGCCCTACAGATGGCTGGAAAAGGTGAACGCTGTAGCAGCAAAGTGTGGGACTACTTCTGCAAAGATTCCTCTAATGCAGTGTTCTGTGTTATTTTATATTTATTTATTTTATATGTAGCTATACATTTAACTTATTTTAATTTTATTTTCAATTCATTGATATGGTTTTGTGGAATATTGAATTTGTTTGGTATAGCTCTTTTACTTTAACTTTAGTATTATAATTTATTTACAGTACACAGACTGTTAAAACCAGCTTGAACTGGAAGTAAGTAAAAGTGTTAAATGTTTAAAACCAGACTGTTTTTTGATCATTAAAAAATATATACTTTTCATGTGCAATTGTTTAGTCATTGAGACTGTAATCTAAGGCTTTTTTTTAACATCCCTTCTGGAAAATGGTTTATACAGCCCACGTACATAGAACAGGCAGATATTTTGCTATTGAATGTTGTGTAAGTGCAGTTTATAGGAAATGGGTCTAATATCCAGTTTATTTTTAAAATCAAAATATCGGCTTATAAATCGGCTTTTTTCGAGTTAATATCGGCATCGGCCCCCAAAAATCCATATCGGTCGGGCTCTAATATATATATATATATATATATATATATATATATATATATATATATATATATATAAAGTTTGAATATATTGAATGAATCTTATTCTGAATATATTGAGTTAAAGTCTGAATATATTGAATGAACCTTGTATATATTGAATGAAAGTCAGAATATTTTGAACCTTAAATATATTGAATAAATGTCTGAATATACTGAATAAAAGTCTGAATATACTGAATGAAAGTCTGAATATATTGAATTAAAATCTGAATATATTGAATGAAAGTCTGAGTATATTGGGCGGGCGGGCAGGCAGGAGATGGTTTGAGCTTAAAGGTTTATTTAAACAAAAACACAGGTCATACCAAAGTCCACATGGCAGTAGGGCAAAAACACAGGGAGTCCAAAATGAAGATAAATCCAACAACAGGGGAACAGGAACACAGAGACTGGAACAAGCAAACTCACAGGACACGGCACGAACACAAATGGACACAAATGCAAACAAAAATGATCTGACAAGAGCAAAGGGAACACAGGGGCTAAATAAACTAGGTAACGAGCAAACAGAGGACAGGTGACACCAGGGCTGGGGAACAGGTGAAGCACATTAGACAATCACACAGGCGGGAAAACACAGGAAGCAAAACTAGACATCACAAGGGAAAACAGAGAGCCTTCAAAATAAAACAAGAAATGGGAAAGACTGACAGGAAACACGAAAAAAACTAAACACAGAAACTTGACAACACTAAACAAGGGAAAACAGAATACAAGAACTAACAAAACATAGGAAACAGCAATACACAATCCAGAAACACAAAATGGGATAAACCTACATAAAGAACTGGGAAAATATAAACACAAACACAAATATACACAACATAAATATATAAAACAGGATACATACAGAAAGCTACAAACAAGACAACAGAAATGGAACAAAATACAGGGCAAAAACACCAAAACCATAACACAGATATTATAATCAGATATTACATATATTTATTCAGACATTATATATAACCAGATATTATATATATATATAATCAGATATTATATATAATGCACCATTCATTAAATTAAATTAGAAGTTAGTTTAAAGGACGTTTTACTTCTCCATCCATGGTGAAGAGACTGATATAAAAGATCAATTTCTGGGTTTTATTTCACTGTTTCTCGCAATTTCATCGCAACAGAGAAAAAACACAGAATACGTTGCTTTGTCTTACTTTTTAACAAAAGCTGCCGCAAAATCAGGCATTTTGGGGCGCAACAATCTGGAAAACAGGCAGTGAAATCCTGGCAGGACTTCTGAACTATCCCTCTTAAAGGGATACTTCACCACTAGAAAGCTGAATATATCTTTAAATTGGGTCACTTATTTAGCAGAAATGTGAAAAAAAAATTAATTGGTGCCTTCTAGGCCGAGAAAAGCCAGAAAATGTGTTTTTGGCTCATATGGATGAAAGACACCAAATCCCAGAATGCACTTCGCTTCGCTGCTTTGAGTCCACTCCCAAGCCACGCCTACGTCTTGACAGACAGACAGCAGGCATTCGACTCAACTCAATGTGTTTTATTGTTATTTCAACCATATACACAAAACAACGTTTCATCGTGGCTCAAGTGGTGTTACACATTTAAAATATATAAAAACTACATTATATAATAACAACATACGAAACAGGCTACATTTAGTGCACACACACATTATAGGCTCCGTAAAGTTCAGCTAAGCATACCAGCATTAGGCTTGGTGGGCTGTAAACACCGAGTATAAACACAGCCGTGAATTAGCGTGGAATGTCGAATGGTCGCCATGTAACAGTCACAAACTCCAGCGGTTAGCAGTCAGTTGGATACAAATCACCACATTTCTGCACCAGTCCGTGTTAACACAGCCCACCTTCATACAGAGCATCTCTAACTCGGATCGTCGGAGGGCTAGCAGTCCTGGTAGCTGGACAGTCCGGTTCACTGTTGTTCAGCCATGTTTCCCACGAAAGCAAAAAACACAGTCTCTGAACTCGCGTTGGGAGTATCGTTGAAGTTGGATGTCGTCCAGTTTGTTGTTTAATGAACGGACACTTGCAAGCAGGATTGATGGGACAGGTGGCCGGCTAGCGTTAGCTTCCCACCTAGCCGACGTGGATGTCCCCTACCCGGCTCGGGGTACGAGCGAGACCGCTGGTCTCCGTGCAGGCGAAGCTCTCGTAGTGTGCTGATTATGTGCTGTAATAACGTTCCCTGCATATTCTCCGATCTGTACCGGTGGTACACGTGCGGCAGTTTGAATGCACATAATTGTTGTAAAAGTTTGCTGCTGAGAAGTTCTCTTAATACATCCATGAGAGAGAGCCCTGTTTAGCGAGGATTCAAGATGGCTGACATTCCGTTTTTTTCCGGCTGAGATCGGCTCGCTTCGGGTGATGGGCGGGTTTAAAACATGATTTAAGATCATGTTTTTTCCGGACCCCCCAATGCAGAGATCTCCTGTCTCAGGGGGATATGAGGGAGGGACACACGGTCAGTCAGAAATACTACCGGGTTTCTACTGATACAAAGCTGAATGCTAAATCGGTGAAGTATCCCTTTAAACCCACTCTGACCCAACATGGCTGCCAGTGCACCTGTCATGTCTCTTAAAAGACTTAAAAACATGAGACCAAAGCCACTTTAAATGGTCATAACTTCCTCTGTTTACACAATGTTTCTGTAAGTACTACCGGTTTCTACACTAGAACAAGATAAGGAGTTTATTTGGCATATTTCAGCTGCAAAACCAATTTATCTTGAATATTAAACAGACTCAACAATTGTACAATGTTCCCTCTAACAAGCTGCATTATAAAAGTATCAATGTTTACAAAATATTGTGTTATATAATATAATGAATTATGAATATATATATATATATATATATATATATATATATATATATGATATATTATTTAAAATGAAGGGGTCATTCCTCAAGAAAAGTTTACTCTTTTTCAATGAATCAAATAAGCATATCTATTCATCATTTTGGACGGTTATTATCTCCATATATGTGTCTTAAATGTTGGAAACACTACAGCAGATAGCTTGCCCTGTAGAGCATATGCGCACCATGTAGGCCGAGTCCTTGGCAGCGGCCCAGGTTTGAGTCGGCCCTGTGGCTCATTGCAGCAAGTCGTCTCCCCTCACCCTCTTCATGCTATCCTGTCAATTAAAGGCCATAAAAGCCATAAAAGAAATACTCTATAAAAATCAATTAAAAAAAAAGCTCAAAGACAAAACTTGGTGAAGAAGTTCAACTACTATTAGATCTGAGACATGATGCTCACGTTGATTTTACATCCATAAGCTTTATAACGTAGGAAACCCCTGAATGGGTTCATCAGGTCTTCTAGTTTCATTGATACGGACTGAGATCCATTCTGGATTTTATGAATGGTTATCAGATCATTCAAACGAAAATCCATTACATTGGAAAATGAATTATATTTCTGTAAACCCAAGCCTACTTCCAGTCGTAGCAACACATCGTCCCTCCCAACTGGTCCGTATTTAATACTCGGTCTCTGAGTCTGAGAGGAGTCAGGAGAGAGAAGGGGTCGCCCCGTGGTCCTGGTCTCTGAGTCTGAGAGGAGTCAGGAGAGAGAAGGGGTCGCCCCGTGGTCCTGGTCTCTGAGTCTGAGAGGAGTCAGGAGAGAGAAGGGGTCGCCCCGTGGTCCTGGTCTCTGAGTCTGACAGGAGTCAGGAGAGAGAAGGGGTCGCCCCGTGGTCCTGGTCTCTGAGTCTGAGAGGAGTCAGGAGAGAGAAGGGGTCGCCCCGTGGTCCTTGTCTCTGAGTCTGAGAGGAGTCAGGAGAGAGAAGGGGTCGCCCCGTGGTCCTGGTCTCTGAGTCTGAGAGGAGTCAGGAGAGAGAAGGGGTCGCCCCGTGGTCCTGGTCTCTGAGTCTGAGAGGAGTCAGGAGAGAGAAGGGGTCGCCCCATGGTCCTTGTCTCTGAGTCTGAGAGGAGTCAGGAGAGAGAAGGGGTCGCCCGTGGTCCTTGTCTCTGAGTCTGAGAGGAGTCAGGAGAGAGAAGGGGTCGCCCCGTGGTCCTTGTCTCTGAGTCTGAGAGGAGTCAGGAGAGAGAAGGGGTCGCCCCGTGGTCCTGGTCTCTGAGTCTGACAGGAGTCAGGAGAGAGAAGGGGTCGCCCCGTGGTCCTTGTCTCTGAGTCTGAGAGGAGTCAGGAGAGAGAAGGGGTCGCCCCGTGGTCCTGGTCTCTGAGGTGTCTGAGTCTGACAAGAGTCAGGAGAGAGAAGGGGTCGCCCCGTGGTCCTGGTCTCTGAGTCTGACAGGAGTCAGGAGAGAGAAGGGGTCGCCCCGTGGTCCTGGTCTCTGAGTCTGAGAGGAGTCAGGAGAGAGAAGGGGTCGCCCCGTGGTCCTGGTCTCTGAGTCTGAGAGGAGTCAGGAGAGAGAAGGGGTCGCCCCATGGTCCTGGTCTCTGAGTCTGACAGGAGTCAGGAGAGAGAAGGGGTCGCCCCGTGGTCCTGGTCTCTGAGTCTGAGAGGAGTCAGGAGAGAGAAGGGGTCGCCCCGTGGTCCTGGTCTCTGAGTCTGACAGGAGTCAGGAGAGAGAAGGGGTCGCCCCGTGGTCCTTGTCTCTGAGTCTGAGAGGAGTCAGGAGAGAGAAGGGGTCGCCCCGTGGTCCTGGTCTCTGAGTCTGAGAGGAGTCAGGAGAGAGAAGGGGTCGCCCCGTGGTCCTGGTCTCTGAGTCTGAGAGGAGTCAGGAGAGAGAAGGGGTCGCCCCGTGGTCCTGGTCTCTGAGTATGAGAGGAGTCAGGAGAGAGAAGGGGTCGCCCCGTGGTCCTGGTCTCTGAGTCTGAGAGGAGTCAGGAGAGAGAAGGGGTCGCCCTGTGGTCCTGGTCTCTGAGTCTGACAGGAGTCAGGAGAGAGAAGGGGTCGCCCCGTGGTCCTGGTCTCTGAGTCTGAGAGGAGTCAGGAGAGAGAAGGGGTCGCCCCGTGGTCCTGGTCTCTGAGTCTGAGAGGAGTCAGGAGAGAGAAGGGGTCGCCCCGTGGTCCTGGTCTCTGAGTCTGACAGGAGTCAGGAGAGAGAAGGGGTCGCCCCATGGTCCTTGTCTCTGAGTCTGAGAGGAGTCAGGAGAGAGAAGGGGTCGCCCCGTGGTCCTGGTCTCTGAGTCTGAGAGGAGTCAGGAGAGAGAAGGGGTCGCCCCGTGGTCCTTGTCTCTGAGTCTGAGAGGAGTCAGGAGAGAGAAGGGGTCGCCCCGTGGTCCTGGTCTCTGAGTCTGAGAGGAGTCAGGAGAGAGAAGGGGTCGCCCCGTGGTCCTGGTCTCTGAGTCTGAGAGGAGTCAGGAGAGAGAAGGGGTCGCCCCGTGGTCCTGGTCTCTGAGTCTGAGAGGAGTCAGGAGAGAGAAGGGGTCGCCCCGTGGTCCTGGTCTCTGAGTCTGAGAGGAGTCAGGAGAGAGAAGGGGTCGCCCCGTGGTCCTGGTCTCTGAGTCTGACAGGAGTCAGGAGAGAGAAGGGGTCGCCCCGTGGTCCTGGTCTCTGAGTCTGAGAGGAGTCAGGAGAGAGAAGGGGTCGCCCCGTGGTCCTGGTCTCTGAGTCTGAGAGGAGTCAGGAGAGAGAAGGGGTCGCCCTGTGTTCAGCAGATGGAAACTGTTTCTGTTTCTGACTCACAGAATTTTCCTCTCCACGTTTTCCCATAAATCTTTGTGTTTATGTGTGTCTGGCGTTTGAGGAATGTGGAGGATTCAGCTCACATTTCATCATACTGAGTGTGTGTGTGTGTGTGTGTGTGTGTGTGTGTGTGTGTGTGTGTGTGTGTGTGTGTGTGTGTGTGTGTGTGTGTGTGTGTGTGTGTGTGTGTGTGACCGTTGACCTTAGTCAGATCGACCGCAGCCTCCTTTTTCTTGTGAAATTACCATATACTGCTTTGTTCACACACACACACACACACACACACACACACACACACACACACACACACACACACACACACACACACACACACACGGAGAGAGAGAGAGCTGCGTCTCTGAGACCTAAAGTGAAACCAGAACCTGGTCCTGTTCCAGGGAGAAGAAAACTTTTATAACAACATCAATAAGTGAAGAAAAACTTCAGTCTGCTGTCAGTCAGCTGCTTTTATTTCTTAAACCAGCCATTAAAGATAGATAGATATGTATTTGTTGTGTGTTTTTACAGTCTGTTTCATGCACATGGCGATATACATGGACAAATACAAATTCATAACTTATATCACTGGAGCGTCGTCATGCAACAGAGATGATGTCATGTTGACATTTAAGGTGTGTTGATGGATTCAAGATGTATCGTGCATTGAGTAACATGCAAGAAAACATTCCACCTTAACCCTTGTGTTGTCTTCCCGTCAACTATGACCATTTTTTCCACGTTTTTGTCTGTGTGTGTGTGTGTGTGTGTGTGTGTGTCAGTTTAGTCAGGATACTGTATTAAAACCATTTCTATAAAATCCTATAAAACTGAAAAAAAGCCCCAAAATTCAATGAAAGTAGTCATTTATTTTACTTGTGGATAGCGTTGAATGAAACCATCCATGTTATTTTGGGGCAATTTGGTTGATGCAAACTCAAATTTCTGATATGGAAACTTTAATGACCCGAGGAGAACAGGAGGTTAAAAGTGTTCAGTAGCTGCCGGCCGGAGGAAGGTCAATGTTTACATTAGGAACTGATCAGGTCATTGATAAGGCAGATATTAAAAGATCCATTTCTGGATATTATTAATCAATATACTGTGTATATTATCCCTTAAACAAACAAAGATGAGTTTTAACTGCAGAATCCATTATTTGAACCCTAGTCTATATCCACAACGTTCCACTTCCGGGTTAGTTAAAGCATCCCTATGCAGTGTAGTCCATGTCTTGTGTGTTTCCTGTCTTGCTGCTGGCAGGTTTCTCTATAGAGCCCCCCCCCTCTACAGCTCCTATGTTTCCTCGTGTCTGACTCCTCTCTCAGTCAGTCTGCCGTTTCCTCTTCCTCTCTTCCTCCCACAATGCTTTCCTAGCTTTCTGCTTCTTTTTTGCTGGCTCAGCCGTGACGATAGTGTGAAAAACTCCATCTCTACCTCGTTAGCCGGTTCCTGAATGGCCGTATGTGTGCAGCGCCGTGAAGCGATTCGTTACACGGCGAGACCTGATATCACGCCGTACTTCCTGACGCTGAGGCCGCCGGCTCGCCAGCTGAAAGTTGCAAGGGTGGTTTTTCATCTCCCAGGTGTTAGGGGAGAGCGAGACGACCACCATTCAACCAGAAAACAGTCATATAACCATTCCAAGCTGTTCAGTTAAGGTACATTAAGATAAAAAAAACTGCATAGATCCTCTTTAAGTCCTGGCTGCAAATACAAAGCCAACACAGTCTCACTCTCGCATCAAAAAACAGCGTTTGGTCGGTTGGCTTTTGCATAAGTTACTGACACAAACAGTCTCCTTCAGTCTCAGTCAGAGGCAGGGAGGCTGTCAACTAATCCCAACAGATCACGGCCATCTTTGGCACTCTGGGTACCTCTTTGGCATCATTTTTCAACGTGCAGGGTAGAATAGTCCATATTGGGCGCCTGGGTGGCTCGTCTGGTGGTCCGGGCGCCCGTGTATAGAGGTTTGCTCCTCGACGCAGCGGCCACAAGTTCGACTCTGAACTGCGGCCCTTTGCTGCATGTCGTTCCCCTTCTCTCACCCCTTTCATGTCTAGGCTGTCCTGTTTGAATACATGCCCCCAAAAAATCATCTTTATATCCATGACGTTCCACTTCTGGGATTGCTCTGGTGCCGCTGTAAATTCGGCTCGATGTCCGTCCCCTTCCTCTGTCTCTGTGATGGCGTTCTAACCTCCGGCTGATTTGTGAGGACTCTGGTTAACTGCTCCTCAGATCTCTGCAGGGTAAATCCAGACAGCTAGCTAGACTATCTGTCCAATCAGAGTTTTCTGTTGCACGACTAAAACTACTTTTGAACGTACACATGTTCCACCAAAACAAGTTCCTTCCTGAGGCTATTTAGCAGAGGCACCGTCCGGAGCTTAGCACCGCCCAAGATGCACCGCCCAAGATGATTGTGATTGGTTTAAAGAAATGCCGATAAACCAGAGCATGTTTTACTCCCATCCTGCCAGACCTTCCTCCGCAGCTCTGTGGAGCAGGGTCTGGCTATAAGAGACTATTTGAACCCAGACCTTTAACTAACTAATAAACTAATTGATCTTTTCTGTCTCAGATTCTCTCCATCAGGTTCTGTCAGAGTTCGCTGTCGTTCGTCCAATCAAAACCGACTCCATGGGACGTTTCCTGCCAGCTTCCGTCTCCGGCCGCAGCAGAAGACACGCCCCCTCCCCAGAGGCCCCACCCCCTGTCAGTGGGAGGGGGCGGGGCTTGGTGTTCTACAACGTGACGGTGTTCGGCCGGCGGCTGCAGCTGCGTCTGCGTCCCAACACGCGCCTCGTCGCTCCCGCTGCCTCCGTGGAGTGGTGGGAGGAGTCAGGGCGGAAACGCTTGCAGCCAATCACAGACGTTGGCTGCTTCTACAGTGGAGAGGTGGCCGACATGGAGGACACAGCTGTTGCTGTTAGCAACTGTGACGGGCTGGTAGGTGACTCTTTTCCTCTTACGTCCAGACAGGAATCCAAATGTAAACGTTTTCAAAATAAAAAGAAATAAAATTATATTTTATTGTGAAGAAGTGGAGTTGAAGTCAGACCCTCAGACTCGAACCAAACACTGTAAACCATTTACACTGTAAAAGATGATTTCAGTTTTTCTTCACTTCTTCCAGCGTTACGCAGCGGCTGATTAAAGCCAGATGTTCAGGAAAGATGAGAGGCGTTTAAAAACAGAAAGAAAAGAGGAATAGTTTCCTGCTTAAAGCAACATCCACTATTACATTGGTCAGATCAATAACAGCAACAGATAAATATATGAAACAGATCAATAAATCACTTGGATCAGTGTGTTTAGTGACGCTGCAGAGAGAGATGCAGAGACTGCATCCGGACGGTTCCACGTACGTTCTTCGCCTGCATCTCCATACCAGCAGGAATCTATTCAACAAGAGAAACTGGACAGAATCCAGGGTTTCTCTGTCATTAGAAGGTTTAGGAGCTGAAGGAATGAAACTAAAACACTTTCCTCAGATCTAATTATGGTAGTTCATATTATATCATATCATATAATATTATGCTCATTTTCAGGTTGATAATTGTATTTTGAGGTTGTACCAGAATAGGTTTATATGGTTTAATTTTCAGAAAACACCATATTTTTGTTGTACTGCACACTTTTCACCCTGTGTGTTGAGGTCTCTGTTTTAGAGTTTTAGAGTGAGACATCTCACTTCTGTTCCATCTTTGTAGTGAGTCCCACATGCTCAGTACCTACGTAAGGACTACTAGCCAGTCAGAAGCAGAGTATGAGGGCGTGTCCTGACAGTACCTAGGTAAGGACTACTAGCCAGTCAGAAGCAGAGTATGAGGGCGTGCCCTGACAGTACCTAGGTAAGGACTACTAGCCAGTCAGAAGCAGAGTATGAGGGCGTGTCCTGACAGTACCTAGGTAAGGACTACTAGCCAGTCAGAAGCAGAGTATGAGGGCATGCTCTGACAGTACGTAGGTAAGGACTAATAACCAGTCAGAAGCAGAGTATGAGGGCGTGCCATGCTAGCAGCTAGGCGAGCATTATAACATGACCCCGAAAGAAAAACGCATGACCAAAAAGAGACACACACACACAACTACAAAGAGACAAAATCCCACAATGATTTATTAAAGAGCATAATACTTTTCTTGAGGAAGGATGTCTAAACCTCCCGCCAAATACACACAACTTAGTCTTCCATAAAGCACTAGGAAACACAGCAAACGACTTCTTTCAGCGGACTGTTTGATAGCTGTCCTCCAGAGTGAACAGAACTGCGTCCATAGCAACGCTCTGCTTTTGCATGGCAACGGTGTGTTATGCTTAGCAACGGTCTGTTATGAAGAAATTACAGACCGCATTCTACATTAGAATTCAACCAAGCCATGTAATAATCAAAAACTAAAAGAACTTGTCAAAAAAACACCTTGCTGAATTATGCCGAGAAGTCTAGATGTAGATATTGCAGAGAGATGTAGATATTGCAGAGAGAAATAGATATTGCAGAAAGATATAGATATTTCAGAGAGAAATAGATATTGCAGAGAGATGTAGATATTACAGAGAGAAATAGATATTGCAGAAAGATATAGATATTTCAGAGAGAAATAGATATTGCAGAGAGATGTAGATATTGCAGAGAGAAATAGATATTGCAGAAAGATATAGATATTTCAGAGAAAAATAGATATTGCAGAGCGATGTAGATATTACAGAGAGAAATAGATATTGCAGAAAGATATAGATATTTCAGAGAGAAATAGATATTGCAGAGAGATGTAGATATTGCAGAGAGATGTAGAGATTGCAGAGAGATGTAGAGATTGCACAGAGATGTAGAGATTGCACAGAGATGTAGAGATTGCAGAGAGATGTAGAGATTGCAGAGAGATAAGTTGAGCAAAGTGAAAGTGTGTCTGCAGGCCGGGATGATCCGGACGGGTCAGGAAGAATTCTTCATCGAGCCGTTGGATCGCCGGAGGACAGGAAGAGAAGAAGAAGAGGAAGAAGAAGGAGGAGGAAGACAACACATCGTTTATCGCTCCTCAGCCATCATTAAGAAACACTCGGCCAATCAAACAGCAGCTGACTTCCTGCCAGGTGAGTTCAGAGTTCTACATATCTCTGCCTCTGCTGAATTATTTTTATCCTTGATGGGGACAAAAGGTATCCCCCCCCCTCAAAGTAATCAATGCTACTTCACCAATAGACCATATATTATATACCTAACATAGAAGCATTTTAAACTAAAGCGCTGTAACGGGAACAGTTTATAGTGTCATAGAAGATCAAATCTGAGCGTCAGTTGCTGGTTGTATTTAGCCGTTACAGAGATCCGGGACGCTGGCTACCAGCAGGAGTTGTTTAGCTGCCAACAGGTGACTGTGAACCGGCTACAGGCTCGACAGATGTCGGTCCTTTCAAGATGGTGGTAGTGGAGTTTAGACAGAAAAGGTTTGTGTCATGCGATGACAGTTAAGTGGAGGCACCAACAAGTTAAGTTTAAAACACTTCTGAGGAACGAACAAGGGTTTCCTGGGTGAAGGTATTAAGATGAGCAGTTGCATCACAGTTTCTAAGCAGAAAGGCCTGGAGGAACTTTATCAGAATTTCAATTCAATTCAATTGTATTTATAGAATCAAATCATAACAGGAGTTATCTCAAGACCCTTTACAGATAGAGTAGGTCTAGACCACACTCTATAATTTACACAAAAAAAGGACAGACCCAGGCTCTTGGTAGGAGGTGTCTGACGTGCCGTTGGGGTGTATCACAGTATAGATAATAAACAGTGACTAGAAATAGTGGTTGTAGTAGCGCAGGGAGCAGCACGGCATAGCAGGGTATTTCAGCAAAACCACGGCAACAGCTGGAACCATGATTTTGGTGCCATCCTAATCCCAGGATTTCATCCTGGGTGAAAAAGAAACAGAAAGACTCCGGGGAGCAAGCTCCCCAGAGCTAGGTTAGTAACAAGCATTTCTGGGACAGAGAAGCAGGTGGGCCGGGCTAGGCAGATGCTGCAACTCCTCACTCCCTAACTATAAGCTTTATCTAAGAGGAGAGTCTTAAGTTTACTCTTGAATGTGGTGACAGTATCTGCTCCCCGGACCCAGACTGGGAGCTGGTTCCACAGGAGAGGAGCCTGATAGCTAAAGGCTCTGGCTCCCATTCTACTTTTAGAGACTCTAGGAACCACAAGTAACTCGGCATTCTGGGAGCGCAGTGCTCTAGTGGGACAGTAAGGTACTATGAGCTCTTCAAGATATGATGGTGCTTGACCATTTAGAGCTTTGTAGATCAGGAGGAGGATTTTAAATTCAATCCTGGATTTTACAGGGAGCCAATGCAGAGAAGCTAATACGGGAGAGATATGATCTCTTTTCTTAGTTCTTGTCAGAACACGAGCTGCAGCGTTCTGGATCAGCTGGAGAGTCTTAAGTGACTTGTTTGAGCTTCCTGATAGTAAGGAATTACAATAGTCCAGCCTGGAAGAAACGAATGCATGGACTAGTTTTTCAGCATCGTTCTGAGACAGGATGTTCCTTATTTTGGCAATGTTACGAAGATGAAAAAAGGCTGTTCTTGAGGTTTGTTTTAAGTGGGCATTAAAGGATATATCCTGGTCAAAAATAACTCCTAGATTTCTGACAGTAGTGCTGGAGGCCAGGGCAATACCATCCAAGGTAGCTATATCTTTAGATAGTAAGTTTCAAAGTTGTTTAGATCCCAGCACAATCACCTCAGTTTTGCTTGAGTTTAGCATCAGAAAGTAGGTCATCCATGCTTTTATATCTTTGATGCATGCTTGAAGTAGATGCTAAGAACGGTTGAATGTTATCTGTCAGATAGTTCCCATCCCTTACAGGCTGAATTTCACATGTTGCCATCTGATCACGCTTTAAACTCCCAAAACTCAGAACCAACAGACCACTCTTTTGTACCTGCAGCCATTCTACTTCTTAATTATATAAAGAACCTTAGATAACTTACTATTTATTGATTGTTTACTGTGTTTCAGTGTTTTTAACTATGCCTGCAAGGTAGAAAATCTCTGTATTGTGTGTATGATTGTGTGTGATTTGTACTACCTACTATCTGCTGCACAACAAATTCCCCCTTTGGAGGACAATAAAGTAACTTGAACTTCAATTCAATTCAATTGTATTTATAGTATCAAATCATAACAGGAGTTATCTCAAGACACTTTACATATAGAGTAGGTCTAGACCACACTCTATAATTTACAAAGACCCAACAATTCCAGAGATTCCAGGAATTCCCCCAAGAGCAAGCATCAATGCAACAGTGGCGAGGAAAAACTCCCTTTTAGGAAGAAACCTGGGACAGACCCAGGCTCTTGGTAGGTGGTGTCTGTCGGAGCCGGTTGGGGGCAATAATAGTCACAGCTTGAACTTTTGTTTTCGCCGTGAAGTGACTTAGCTCTCTGGCTTGAACACGCTGTGTTTTATGTTGACTCCACATTGATATATTTCATTCAGAGATTATTTTCCACCAGATATTGAAGTTCATAAATAAGTGTTTTGGCATGGCTGACTCTATATCCATGGTGGTATTAGAAGGAGGATTTAATTATTACATGTTTTGTTGTGCATGATAAAATCACCCCCTGGATGTTCCGATAGCAATACCAGTGTCGTAAATCCCTTTGATTACGCCTAAAATGCTGGAATCTGTTTCGGCGAGTACTGCCAGGGCCAGCCCGTGTTTTAGGCAAACGCTTGGGGCACCAGCAGTCCACATGAGTAAAGAAAAGTTAAAGATAGTGAGAAGAAAACGCAGAAAAAAGCATCAAAAACGTTGAAGGAAACAACAATAATGTCATAAAAAGTGTATCGGAACAGTACTCAAGTTCAGGTATGGGAATATCTGTAGCTCAAACTCGCAATGTTAAAATATAATCACAGAATGATTGTTTTCTGTTCATCATGTTCACACCCGATCATGTTAGTTACAGAGACTGAAAAACGCTGCTTTTAAAACAAATGTGTCTCTTTCAACACATTCTCATGATATCATACAATAAATGATGCACACTAAAACGTATGATATTGTACGAAACCTAGGAGTCCACCAGCTGGTCACGTGACATTGGCTACATATACTTTATATATATGTCTTCAACACTTTCTGCAGGAGGTGTTTCTCTAACTGCATGTTGAGATGTTATGATAGGAGGTATGTTGACTATGAAATGTATATTTAGTTTTGTGGGTGCAGAGTGGTTTTCAGTCCTTCAGTTCACATTATAAACAAATCAAGTGTTTGTTTTTCACAGTTTAGCTTCTTCACAATCTCTGCAGACGGAAAGAATCAAACTGGAAACACAGAAAGTTCCAGGAAAATTGGCAGCGGCGACCGGAGCTTTACAACACACGCACACATATGTGCGCGGCTGCACGAACGCACACATTCTCACACACACACACACACACACACAGACAGAAACAAACACACACACATGTGCACGCATGCACAAATACACACACACACACACATACACGCATACACATACACACAGACACACACACACACACACACACACACACAGACACACACACACACACACACAGACGGAAACAAACACACACACACACATGTGCACGCATGCACAAATACACACACACACATACACGCATACACATACACACAGACACACACACACACACACAAACACACACACACACACACACACACAAACACACACACATATACACACGTGGCTGCAACGTGGCAGTGGGAGTTTCAGATTTTGGGATGTTTTGAGGTTTTTGAGGTTTTAAACTCTGAGTTGATGGATCGTTCAGCTTCTGAATCGTTCGTCCTCTCGGCCTGTCGCTGAAATCTGTTTTCTGTCTTTCCAAACAGCTCCGGCCAATCAGAGCGGAGAGTTTTCTTTCACCTCAGATCAACCCTACTGAGCCTGCGGCGCCGCAGCGTGACCTCAGACAGTCTGATGTCATCGCAGTCACAGCAGATGTTTTTATAAAGTCTCCACTCGGAAACACAGCGTTTATATAACACAGAGATATTACACATTAAGCTGACACACACACACTTCATCACAATCTAACATTCCTGTCTTTGACTCATCTGCATGGACTTCATTTTGTTTCTTTTTCACGCAACGCAAAACTAAAGTTTGAGAGCATATTTCTCTCACTGCAGTCAAAAGTTTAGAAGAAAGATCCCGCACACTGACCATTACGCAAGCAAACAATTTATTTACAACGTTTCGGTCCTAGACCTTCATCAGGTAAATTTCTTCTCACTGCAGTCAAAAAACAAGTTTGCCTGCAAGTCAAAAGTGGCTTAGATAAGAGTTTCTATTGGTGGGTTAGATAAGAGTTTCTATTGGTGGTTTAGATAAGAGTTTCTATTGGTGGGTTTGACTGGGCTGCAGCTCTTATCCCAGTCACTACCGGCCGTGTTTGTGCCGTGTGACACATCATTTCTCAATTATTATTTTGACTCGCAAAACCTTTATACTCAGTACCTTTAGACTCAAAGCTTTTAGGGCGCATTCACACTGGGCTGAGTTATACGTGTCCGAGCACGTTTGGCCCCGTACCGGTACGCTAACGCGTGCCTCTGAGAAGGCGGGCCAGAGCACGGTTCGGTTGGACTCGGGCATGCTGCAAATCAATGTGATCTCTAAACGTTCCTGTGTCTGGTTCTCACCTAACAGACGGACTGGAATCGTAGTCGGAGAGTCCTGCAACGTAATGATGTAAGCATTCTCCGGCCCTGAATGTTTTATTCAGGGTTCAACTGGGCCAAGTTTGAGTACACCCTTAGATAAGATAAAATATACTTCATTGTCCCCAAAGGGAAATTTGTTTTGGACTCTGTCCGTAATGCAGCTTTACAAAGACAACACAAAATACAGAAAATAAGCATCTCTCAACACATACTCTCATGCAATGTAAAACATGTTCTCATATACATTATATGATAATGATGATTATATATGTTTTTTCTCGTTTGGCTCTCAACGAAGGCGGTCGCATTTTTTCTCCCTCTCCTCTCCCACACCTCCCCTGCTTTGCTCCTCTTGTCTCGTCTAGTCTTTGTCTAACTCTTTGAGAGACTCTCTCAGCACTGCTCTCCAAACCCTAAAATCATGGATTTGATCAACTGGTCTCTCAACGCAATTGACACCATCTTCTCGACGAGGAGCTCGGGTTCGGGGGAACCTGCTCGCCCTACCAGAACGCTGCTGGCTACACGATGGACACGTGGGAGAAGTGGCGGGTCGTGTGTCTGGCGGCTCTTTCTGTGGAGGACGTTGAGGATATCTACCTATTCAGAACCATGATAACAGGCCTTTTGCTGACCGGATTAGGCATTGTCCTGGTTTATCGACAAATTGACAAGACTATGACAGCTGTTCAAAGCCCCAAACAGCTGCCTGGAATGATTGAAGCGGTGGGCAGAGCGCTCAGTGTTTGAAGCTGGGACATTTAACCGCATTATGGATAACAACATGGAGATGAACTGCAATTTGGATATTATCTTGGATAGATCACCGCTTTTACAAAGACAGATTGACCAGAAATTGACTAACAGAGTGGCTGTGTAAAGGAATGCAGCTACTTGTGCCGAGACAAAATAACTCCAATCTTATCAACCTTCGGCCCCCTTATCCAGCACTGGCCTCGGCCAAGGCCGCTGCTGGAACAACAACTCCCCCTGAAGAGCACTGCAGAGAGACGCTCTTGTGTTCCTCCCCCAACTTCCCTCAGACACCTGCTGATGGTTGACTGCTTGGGACCTATTCAAGGTTGTCGCCATGGCAACCTGCTGTGTTAACGCTATGACATCCTGCGGACTGAGGCACCAATGATTGGGATGCCAGGCAAAGCGACTCTCACCAGGCCCCCCTCCCCCTAATACCCCCGTCCCACGCCTTCGCCACTTTTTTACCCCCCAGTCTGACTAGCGTGTCTGTGACCAGCGCCATCTGTCGGCTGCAGGACCGGATGGCTGCTTGCCTGTTGCTGGGTTACCTCCACCCCCCATTCCCCTCCCCTGTTGCAAGTCATGTCTTGTATCGGGTTGTATGTGCTTATTTCCGAGGTTTTTTCCTGTTCCCACACTGTACTCTGTACTGTACTGAGCATAGTTTGGGAGTCGCTTTTTTCTCCTCCTCTTTCCTCATGTTATGCTGTATTTTCCTTCCTTGTAATGTGGTTTCTGTAGCACTTTGAGATTCTTTTATGAAAAGTGCTTTACAAATAAAATGTATTATTATTATTATTATTATTATTATTATTATTATTATTATTATTATTATTATTATATGCATATACAGTGTTATGCCTGAACGTGTTTATTAAGGATTCAAAACTGGATATGAAGATGAAATCTGACGCATAGTTTCAGTGTTAAAACTGATAAAATAATTGCTGTCTGTGGTTCTATATGGGCTGTGGCAATACTTTTGAAAAATAATAGCTTGCGGCAACATATGGATAAAAAGAACTATGAACTAGTACATTTTTGGAACTGTGAACTTAGTTAATAATTTTGAAGTATGACCTTTGGGATTTGGGATTTGTTTGGTTTTTTGTAAATGATAGAGTGTGGTCTAGACCTACTCTATATGTAAAGTGTCTTGAGATAACTCTTGTTATAATTTGATACTATAAATAAACTTGAATTGAATTGAATTGACCTATGAACTGAACTAGTTCATGTAGAAAGTGAACTTTCCCAACACTGTATATATATGTGCACCTTAAAGAGCTTCAGAATTAGACCCGAAAGCTCCGTCCGTTACTTTTACAGTCTGTGGTTCTTTTGTTGGTGACAGTAACTCTGAATCCATGGAAACCAAAGGAAGAACCTGAGTCTGTTGTGTCTGTCTCCAGGTCCTCTGTTAGGGTCTCCGAACTTGAACCTGAGTCTGTTGTGTCTGTCTCCAGGTCCTCTGTTAGGGTCTCTGAACTTGAACCTGTGTCTGTCTCCAGGTCCTCTGTTAGGGTCTCTGAACTTGAACCTGAGTCTGGTGTGTCTGTCTCCAGGATCTCTGTTAGGGTCTCTGAACTTGAACCTGAGTCTGTTGTGTCTGTCTCCAGGTCCTCTGTTAGGGTTTCCAAACTTGAACCTGAGTCTGTTTTGTCTGTCTCCAGGTCCTCTGTTAGGGTTTCCGAACTTGAACCTGAGTCTGTTTTGTCTGTCTACAGGTCCTCTGTTAGGGTTTCCGAACTTGAACCTGAGTCTGTTTTGTCTGTCTCCAGGTCCTCTGTTAGGGTTTCCAAACTTGAACCTGAGTCTGTTTTGTCTGTCTCCAGGTCCTCTGTTAGGGTCTCCGAACTTGAACCTGAGTCTGTTTTGTCTGTCTCCAGATCCTCTGTTAGGGTCTCCGAACTTGAACCTGAGTCTGTTTTGTCTGTCTCCAGATCCTCTGTTAGGGTCTCTGAACTTGACCCTGAGTCTGTTGTGTCTGTCTCCAGGTCTTCTGTTAGGGTCTCCGAACTTGACCCTGAGTTTTTTGTGTCTGTCTCCAGGTCCTCTGTTAGGGTCTCCGAACTTGAACCTGAGTCTGTTGTGTCTGTCTCCAGGTCCTCTGTTAGGGTCTATGAACTTGAACCTGAGTCTGTTGTATCTGTCTCCAGGTCCTCTGTTAGGGTCTCTGAACTTGAACCTGAGTCTGTTGTGTCTTTCTCCAGGTCCTCTGTTAGGGTCTCCGAACTTGACCCTGAGTCTGTTGTGTCTGTCTCCAGGTCCTCTGTTAGGGTCTCTGAACTTGACCCCGAGTCTTTTGTGTCTGTCTCCAGGTCCTCTGTTAGGGTCTCCGAACTTGAACCTGAGTCTGTTGTGTCTGTCTCCAGGTCCTCTGTTAGGGTCTCCGAACTTGAACCTGAGTCTGTTGTGTCTGTCTCCAGGTCCTCTGTTAGGGTCTCCGAACTTGAACCTGAGTCTGTTGTGTCTGTCTCCAGGTCCTCTGTTAGGGTCTCTGAACTTGAACCTGTGTCTGTCTCCAGGTCCTCTGTTAGGGTCTCTGAACTTGAACCTGAGTCTGGTGTGTCTGTCTCCAGGATCTCTGTTAGGGTCTCTGAACTTGAACCTGAGTCTGTTGTGTCTGTCTCCAGGTCCTCTGTTAGGGTTTCCAAACTTGAACCTGAGTCTGTTTTGTCTGTCTCCAGGTCCTCTGTTAGGGTTTCCGAACTTGAACCTGAGTCTGTTTTGTCTGTCTACAGGTCCTCTGTTAGGGTTTCCGAACTTGAACCTGAGTCTGTTTTGTCTGTCTCCAGGTCCTCTGTTAGGGTTTCCAAACTTGAACCTGAGTCTGTTTTGTCTGTCTCCAGGTCCTCTGTTAGGGTCTCCGAACTTGAACCTGAGTCTGTTTTGTCTGTCTCCAGATCCTCTGTTAGGGTCTCCGAACTTGAACCTGAGTCTGTTTTGTCTGTCTCCAGATCCTCTGTTAGGGTCTCTGAACTTGACCCTGAGTCTGTTGTGTCTGTCTCCAGGTCTTCTGTTAGGGTCTCCGAACTTGACCCTGAGTTTTTTGTGTCTGTCTCCAGGTCCTCTGTTAGGGTCTCCGAACTTGAACCTGAGTCTGTTGTGTCTGTCTCCAGGTCCTCTGTTAGGGTCTATGAACTTGAACCTGAGTCTGTTGTATCTGTCTCCAGGTCCTCTGTTAGGGTCTCTGAACTTGAACCTGAGTCTGTTGTGTCTGTCTCCAGGTCCTCTGTTAGGGTCTCTGAACTTGAACCTGAGTCTGGTGTGTCTGTCTCCAGGATCTCTGTTAGGGTCTCTGAACTTGAACCTGAGTCTGTTGTGTCTGTCTCCAGGTCCTCTGTTAGGGTTTCCAAACTTGAACCTGAGTCTGTTTTGTCTGTCTCCAGGTCCTCTGTTAGGGTTTCCGAACTTGAACCTGAGTCTGTTTTGTCTGTCTACAGGTCCTCTGTTAGGGTTTCCGAACTTGAACCTGAGTCTGTTTTGTCTGTCTCCAGGTCCTCTGTTAGGGTTTCCAAACTTGAACCTGAGTCTGTTTTGTCTGTCTCCAGGTCCTCTGTTAGGGTCTCCGAACTTGAACCTGAGTCTGTTTTGTCTGTCTCCAGATCCTCTGTTAGGGTCTCCGAACTTGAACCTGAGTCTGTTTTGTCTGTCTCCAGATCCTCTGTTAGGGTCTCTGAACTTGACCCTGAGTCTGTTGTGTCTGTCTCCAGGTCTTCTGTTAGGGTCTCCGAACTTGACCCTGAGTTTTTTGTGTCTGTCTCCAGGTCCTCTGTTAGGGTCTCCGAACTTGTACCTGAGTCTGTTGTGTCTGTCTCCAGGTCCTCTGTTAGGGTCTATGAACTTGAACCTGAGTCTGTTGTATCTGTCTCCAGGTCCTCTGTTAGGGTCTCTGAACTTGAACCTGAGTCTGTTGTGTCTTTCTCCAGGTCCTCTGTTAGGGTCTCCGAACTTGACCCTGAGTCTGTTGTGTCTGTCTCCAGGTCCTCTGTTAGGGTCTCTGAACTTGACCCCGAGTCTTTTGTGTCTGTCTCCAGGTCCTCTGTTAGGGTCTCCGAACTTGAACCTGAGTCTGTTGTGTCTGTCTCCAGGTCCTCTGTTAGGGTCTCCGAACTTGAACCTGAGTCTGTTGTGTCAGTCTCCAGGTCCTCTGTTAGGGTCTCCGAACTTGAACCTGAGTCTGTTGTGTCTGTCTCCAGGTCCTCTGTTAGGGTCTCCGAACTTAAACCTGAGTCTGTTGTGTCTGTCTCCAGGTCCTCTGTTAGGGTCTCTGAACTTGAACCTGAGTCTGGTGTGGCTGTCTCCAGGATCTCTGTTAGGGTCTCTGAACTTGAACCTGAGTCTGTTGTGTCTGTCTCCAGGTCCTCTGTTAGGGTTTCCAAACTTGAACCTGAGTCTGTTTTGTCTGTCTCCAGGTCCTCTGTTAGGGTTTCCGAACTTGAACCTGAGTCTGTTTTGTCTGTCTACAGGTCCTCTGTTAGGGTTTCCGAACTTGAACCTGAGTCTGTTTTGTCTGTCTCCAGGTCCTCTGTTAGGGTTTCCAAACTTGAACCTGAGTCTGTTTTGTCTGTCTCCAGGTCCTCTGTTAGGGTCTCCGAACTTGAACCTGAGTCTGTTTTGTCTGTCTCCAGATCCTCTGTTAGGGTCACCGAACTTGAACCTGAGTCTGTTTTGTCTGTCTCCAGATCCTCTGTTAGGGTCTCTGAACTTGACCCTGAGTCTGTTGTGTCTGTCTCCAGGTCTTCTGTTAGGGTCTCCGAACTTGACCCTGAGTTTTTTGTGTCTGTCTCCAGGTCCTCTGTTAGGGTCTCCGAACTTGAACCTGAGTCTGTTGTGTCTGTCTCCAGGTCCTCTGTTAGGGTCTATGAACTTGAACCTGAGTCTGTTGTATCTGTCTCCAGGTCCTCTGTTAGGGTCTCTGAACTTGAACCTGAGTCTGTTGCGTCTTTCTCCAGGTCCTCTGTTAGGGTCTCTGAACTTGACCCTGAGTCTTTTGTGTCTGTCTCCAGGTCCTCTGTTAGGGTCTCCGAACTTGAACCTGAGTCTGTTGTGTCTGTCTCCAGGTCCTCTGTTAGGGTCTCCGAACTTGAACCTGAGTCTGTTGTGTCTGTCTCCAGGTCCTCTGTTAGGGTCTCCGAACTTGAACCTGAGTCTGTTGTGTCTGTCTCCAGGTCCTCGTTTAGGGTCTCCGAACTTAAACCTGAGTCTGTTGTGTCTGTCTCCAGGTCCTCTGTTAGGGTCTCTGAACTTGAACCTGAGTCTGTTGTGTCTGTCTCCAAGTCCTCTGTTAGGGTCTCTGAACTTGAACCTGAGTCTGTTGTGTCTGTCTCCAAGTCCTCTGTTAGGGTCTCTGAACTTGAACCTGAGTCTGTTGTGTCTGTCTCCAGGTCCTCTGTTAGGGTCTCCGAACTTGACCCTGAGTCTGTTGTGTCTGTCTCCAGGTCCTCTGTTAGGGTCTCCGAACTTGACCCTGAGTCTGTTGTGTCTGTCTCCAGGTCCTCTGTTAGGGTCTCCGAACTTGAACCTGAGTCTGTTGTGTCTGTCTCCAGGTCCTCTGTTAGGGTCTCCGAACTTGAACCTGAGTCTGTTGTGTCTGTCTTCAGGTCCTCTGTTAGGGTCTCTGAACTTGAACCTGAGTCTGTTGTGTCTGTCTTCAGGTCCTCTGTTAGGGTCTCTGAACTTGACCCAGAAGGTGCCAGGGTCCAGATCCAGATCAGCTCGCCGCCGGCGCTACATGGAAGAGGCTGAACTCTTAAACATCGAGGTTAGTGATCTGTCTGAGGCCGAGGATAATGAACCGATGAATGGAGAGTTTTCTGAACTCGTTAACCTCTCTTTTTCTCCGGCAGGTTTTGTTAGCTGTGGATTACTCTGTTCTTCTTTTCCATGGCCGAGATCACATTCAGAAATACCTTCTGACGCTCATGAACATAGTGAGTAAAAACATTGGTTTAAATGATAGATAGATAGATAGATAGATAGATAGATAGATAGATAGATAGATAGATAGATAGATAGATAGATAGATAGATAGATAGATAGATAGATAGATAGATAGATAGATAGATAGATAGATAGGCGGACAGAAAGACATATGGGGAGAGAGAGACAGACATACAAGGCTATTTTAGGTTTCTTTCCATCCTACCTTCTGACCTATATCAGTTTAAATACCGGGACTTAAAATCTTTGTTCCCAGGATCTTTTCCTTCTGTCTGTTCCAAGGGTTAGAACTGAGCTGCGGAAAAAGGCGTTTAAGTTTGCTGCTCCCTCTGAACATAAGGTTGTGGAACCATAGAGCTGTGGGAACATAAGGCTGTGGGACCATAGGGCTGTAGGAACATAGGGCTGTGGGAACATAAGGCTGTGGGAACATAAGGCTGTGGGACCATAGGGCTGTGGGAATATAGGGATGTGGGAACATAAGGCTGTGGGACCATTGGGCTGTGGGAACATAGGGCTGTGGGAACATAGGGATGTGGGAACAGGGCTGTGGGAACATAAGGCTGTGGGAACATAAGGCTGTGGGACCATAGGGCTGTGGGAACATAAGGCTGTGGGAACATAAGGCTGTGGGACCATAGGGCTGTGGGAATATAGGGATGTGGGAACATAAGGCTGTGGGACCATTGGGCTGTGGGAACATAGGGCTGTGGGAACATAGGGATGTGGGAACAGGGCTGTGGGAACATAAGGCTGTGGGAACATAAGGCTGTGGGACCATAGGGCTGTGGGAACATAAGGCTGTGGGAACATAAGGCTGTGGGACCATAGGGCTGTGGGAATATAGGGATGTGGGAACATAAGGCTGTGGGAACATAAGGCTGTGGGACCATAGGGCTGTGGGAATATAGGGATGTGGGAACATAGGGCTGTGGGACCATTGGGCTGTGGGAACATAGGGCTGTGGGAACATAGGGATGTGGGAACAGGGCTGTGGGAACATAAGGCTGTGGGAACATAAGGCTGTGGGACCATAGGGCTGTGGGAACATAAGGCTGTGGGAACATAAGGCTGTGGGACCATAGGGCTGTGGGACCATAGGGCTGTGGGAATATAGGGCTGTGGGAACATAAGGCTGTGGCAACATAAGGCTGTGGGACCATAGGGCTGTGGGACCATAGGGCTGTGGGAATATAGGGCTGTGGGAACATAAGGCTGTGGGACCATAGGGCTGTGGGAACATAGGGCTGTGGGACCCCTGGGCTGTAGGAACATAGGGCTGTGGGAACATAAGGCTGTGGGACCATAGGGCTGTGGGAACATAGGGCAGTGGGAACATAGGGAGGTGGGACCATAAGGCTGTGGGAACATAGGGTGGTGGGACCATAAGGCTGTGGGAACATAGGGTGGTGGGACCATAAGGCTGTGGGACCATAGGGCTGTGGGAACATAGGGCTGTGGGAACATAAGGCTGTGGGACCATAGGGCTGTGGGAAGATAAGGCTGTGGGACCATAGGGCTGTGGGAACATAGGGAGGTGGGACCATAGGGCTGTGGGACCATAGGGCTGTGGGACCATAGGGCTGTGGGAACATAAGGCTGTGGGAACATAGGCTTGTGGGACCATAGGGCTGTGGGACCATAGGACTGTGGGAACATAGGGCTGTGGGAACATAGGGCGGTGGGACCATTGTGCTGTGGGACCATAGGGCTGTGGGACCCCTGGGCTGTAGGAACATAGGGCTGTGGGAACATAAGGCTGTGGGACCATAGGGCTGTGGGAACATAGGGCAGTGGGAACATAGGGAGGTGGGACCATAAGGCTGTGGGAACATAGGGTGGTGGGACCATAAGGCTGTGGGAACATAGGGTGGTGGGACCATAAGGCTGTGGGACCATAGGGCTGTGGGAACATAGGGCTGTGGGAACATAAGGCTGTGGGACCATAGGGCTGTGGGAAGATAAGGCTGTGGGACCATAGGGCTGTGGGAACATAGGGAGGTGGGACCATAGGGCTGTGGGACCATAGGGCTGTGGGACCATAGGACTGTGGGAACATAAGGCTGTGGGAACATAGGCTTGTGGGACCATAGGGCTGTGGGACCATAGGACTGTGGGAACATAGGGCTGTGGGAACATAGGGCGGTGGGACCATTGTGCTGTGGGACCATAGGGCTGTGGGACCCCTGGGCTGTAGGAACATAGGGCTGTGGGAACATAGGGCTGTGGACCATACGACTGTGGGAACATATGACTGTGGGAATATAGGACTGTGGGACCATAGGGCTGTAGGAACATAGGGCTGTGGGACCATTGGGCTGTAGGAACATAGGGCTGTTGGACCATTGGGCTGTAGGAACATAGGGCTGTGGGACCATTGGGCTGTAGGAACATAGGGCTGTGGGACCATTGGGCTGTAGGAACATAGGGCTGACCCCATGTGGTGAGTCTGCTTTCATCTTTAAAAGGATGAGCTAATCATCTCCAACTCCACAGAGCTCATATAGATCCCTGAGAGAGTAAACAGTTCTTCCATACAATGTAGTTTAAGGTGGAAGGTTTCCCTTTTTGAAATGTATTTCTGTTCCAGGTAAATGAGATCTATCAGGATCATTCTCTGGGCGCCAACATCAACGTTGTTCTGGTCAAAATCATCATGTTGTCTCCATCCAAGGTACTGAACTCTGACTCCTCAAAGTCCAAACCAAAAGTCATGTTTTGATACATCAGAATCAGAATCAGACAGCATTTATTGTCCACCAATAACACAAAGGGAGGTAGAGGACGAGTGTCACAAGCTGTCTTTCCTGTCTCCTAATTCGCCGTGTGAGTGACGTATGATCTCGCAATAAAAAGGACACGGAAACCGAGATTCTGCCAATTCCAGCATTATCGAACCAACATTTCTGTATGTGTGTAATGCCCCGGGGAATTGGCGTAAAGGCCCGTCCACACCAATAACAATAACTATAACCATAACCATAACAATTTGAGCATCCACATTCCTGAATGCTAATGTTCTGCAAATAGCGACATCAAACACGCACTGCACGCTCCAGCTGATAATACATAATATACAGAAGACGTTGTGACCTAAAATTACAGGAATGTCTGTAGTTATATCCTATAGCCTATATTCTTGGATTCAGGTATATTTTAGGAACCAAAAAGTGTTCTGGCGGTAGGGTTGGGTACCAAAACCCGATTCCACTATGGAACGCAACCGGTAGGAATCGGACCGTAAATTTTGATTCCTCATTTCGGTTCCACTTAATGTATGGACTAAAATATTTTCCCTCTGTCGCTCCGAAACGGACGTAAAAATATCCCACTTTCTCTGTAGTCTATCGTTAGCTAGCTACCGTAAAACGCCATATTTTCTCTCTGGGCTCACCAAAACGGACGTAAAAGCATATTAACCATTCACTGCACGTGATCGCTAGTTAACTTATTATATCTTTGATGTCATTTTTCAGTTTTTCAAGAATCAGTTTAGGAATCGGAATTGTTTTAAAAGTACCGGTTCGGTATCGGAATCATAAAAATCCAAACGATACCCAACCCTATCTCGCGGTCCATGAGAAATAGTTTCAAAGCTCTGATGTTTAAAATACTCTGAGCTGAAGGATCGGAGCCCCATAGCGATCACGCCACTACTGCATCCATGTGAAAACCAATCTCTCCGCCGTGTCGTGTTGTAAACTCAGATGGATTCTGATTGACCCAATAACCTCTAACCCTTAGAACTGTTTTAACCCTTGTGTTGTCGTCCCATCAACCATGAAACTTTAAACATTTTGTTGTTCTTTTTCTACACTTTTCTCAATGTTTTTGTCACTTTCTTTCCAATTTTTTGTATATTTTTGCCATTTTTTAAATGATGTTTTTGTCAATCTTTTAACAAATTTTTTGTCATCTTTGGTGATGTTTTTTTGTCGGGTTTTCTGTTTTTTTTGGCATTTTTTAATGATGTTTTTGTCCAGTTTAAAAAAAAATGTTGTTCACTTTTTTCAGCATAAAATATATTGTCAATTTTTTTCCTGTGTTTGTTTTCCAATTTTTTTGTCACCTTTTTAACAAGTTTTTGTCACCTTTGCCGATGTTTTTGATGTTAATTTGTCACTTTTTCCGATTTTTTGATAACTTTTTTCAGCATTTAAAAACTAAATGTTTTTGTTGATTTTTTTCCTGCGTTTTTTTAGCTTTTTCCATTTGTCACTTTTTTTTCTTTTGTCATAGTTCTGATATAGAAAGTTTTTGTAAATGGGTCAAATTTGACCTGAGGACAACAGGAGGGTTAATAACTATAGATTTATCTCGGTGAGGACGGCCCTTAAACATGAATTCAGATCTTTAGAAGCTGCATGTTAGTTAAAGTGTGCGTCCATCAGTCCCAGGAGCTGATCTCTGTGGGGAACGCCCAGAAGAGTTTGGAGAACGTCTGTGGTTGGTCGTACCTGCAGCAGAGGGACCAGAGTCACGCCGAGCTGCACGACCACACCATCTACCTCACCAGGCAGGAGTTCGGGCCCTCCGGCATGCAGGGTACTACTGATAATATTACCTTTAATACTACAAATACTCCTACTAACAACATCTACCTCACCAGGCAGGAGTTTGGGCCCTCCGGCATGCAGGGTACTACTGATAATACTACCTTTAATACTACAAATACTCCTACTAACAACATCTACCTCACCCGGCAGGAGTTTGGGCCCTCCGGCATTGTTATGGATTTGGTGTTTTGTCTTATTTTGGTAGTCTATTTTTCTGTTTTGTATTTTGTTCTGTTTCCTGTTTTATTCCGACTGTCTGGTTTTCTGTCTTGTGTCGTGTTTTACTTCCTGTTTCTCACCTGTTTCCCACCCCTTGTGTCACCTGCCTCTTGTTACCTCGTTACCCTGTGTATTTAGTCTCTGTGTTCCGCTTGTCCTGTGTCAGATCATTGTTTCTGTTTGTATCGCTTGTTGTTACTCCCACTAACACCATGCAGGGTACTACTGATAATACTACCTTTAATACTACAAATACTCTAACTAACACCATGCAGAGTAGTACTGATAATACTACTTTTATCACTACAAATACTCCTACTAACACCATGCAGGGTACTACTGATAATATTACCTTTAATACTACAAATACTCCTACTAACACCATCTACCGGTCCAGGGTAGATGCTAGATCTCACCCGTTAAAGGTGTCAACATCAACATGTTCATACTGCGCAGGCATTAACACTCATCAACAGACGTTACTGCAGTGTTTTTGATGGTTAACCATGTTGTTAATCATTTCTCCCCAACAGATCACATATCCAGTTGTGTAGCCTGGTTTAGAAGCATGTATTGGTGGTGTATAGTGGTAGAAAGTGGCGCTTTGCTCTGTTATAGTCAGTCTGCTGCTGTAATGACAGACAGAAAGCAGGATGTGTTGACGCCTGCGCAGTATGCTCGTGTGTTGACGGTGACACGTGCATCAGGTGTGATCTAGCATCTCTCCAGGCCAGGCCTGGACCTCTGACCCCTGACCTCTGACCTGTGGGCCTCTCTCTCTGCAGGTTATGCTCCAGTTACAGGAATGTGCCACTTGCATCGGAGCTGTGTCCTCGTCTTTGAAGACGGGTTTTCCTCGGCCTTCGTAGCGGCTCATGAAACAGGACACGTGTGAGACACATGCACACACACTTTAAAGATCTCTGAATATCACAAAACTACATCAGAATAACTCTCAGACTCCCAGCTGCTGTCGTAAAGAACCTTTATTTGTCTGTCTGTCTGTCTGTCTGTCTGTCTGCCTGTCTGCCTGTCTCTCAGGTTAGGGATGGAGCATGATGGCGAGGCTAATGACTGTGAAGACGACGTGCCGTTGGGCAGCATCATGTCTCCGAGGGTCCAGGCAACCTTCCACAGATACCACTGGTCCCGCTGCAGCTGGACCGAGCTGCACAAGTACCTGCAGTGAGAAACACACACTCAACTGCAAGCTCAACTCCGTACTACGCCACCCACTCAACTACAAGCTCAACTCCATACTACACCACCCACTCAACTACAAGCTCAACTCCATACTACACCACCCACTCAACTACAAACTCTCTCTGTCTCTACAGTAAATACGACTGTCTCCGTGATGACCCGTTCCAGCACGATTGGCCGGCTCAGCCTCCGTTGCCGGGGTTTCACTACTCCATGGACCAACAGTGTCGCTTCG